>BQNB010025796.1:0-59252 GCA_026074375.1 Tanacetum coccineum
CATGTTGATCTCATAATTGGGAGCCGATGTTTGATTCCGGCTTTCCACCTTGTCCTATGTTATCATTTATGACTTTATGCCTTTATTATGCTTTGATATGACACCATGATTATGATGTTTCGGCCTCCTTTCCGGAGTGGGTCGTTACAATACTTCAGTTCCTAAGTCTTTATCTTTAAAGTCTTCTCTAATTCAGGAACTTACCAACTAGGTTCTCATTCTCTAGTCTCAAAAGCATAAACTAGAGCTAGAAAAGAATAAAGCTAAAGCTGAAGTTGCTCTCCTTAAAACTCAACCCTCCTTTCCTAATGTGGAACAACTCAAAGAGCTGCTGGACATTCCCTCCAAGCTGAATGAACTCACTGGAGAAGTACAAGGGTTAAAGAATCAAGTTCACAACTTGGAAATTAGGCTTCCAGGAGAGTTGAAAGAAATTCCCACCAAACTGGAGAACTTTACAAAAACTGTCACCAGTCTTACATCTCAAGTCGCTGAATTGAAGACTCTTTAGTGGGAACTTCCACAGGAATTTCTTTCTCTGCCAGCACATGTTGCATCAGTTCAAGCTAAGCTAAAGACATTGGATGCTCTTCCAGGTCTCCTATCACATATCACTAAAGCTTTGAACAAGTTTGCTCAGGTCTTAGTCTCTCCATCATCAAAAGCTAGAGATAAAAGTGTTCCTTCAGCAGGCCAAGCTGACACTATACCTGCTGAGGGGGAGAAGAACACAAATTAAGCTACAATCTCCCAGCTTTTTTAAAAAAGAGCTAAAAAAGTAAACTTGAACAAAACACAACCTGAAAAGACAACACCACCACTTATTCTACCAATCATCACAACCACAACTCAAATGCAATCTCACTTCCCTCAAAGAACACCAAAATAATCCTCTCAAACTGAGGGGGAGCATATAAAAAAGACAAGGGAAAAAGGCTATGTCTTCAGAGGATACTAAAGAAGAGAGTACAGAAAGTGATTTTTATGATAAGACAACACACGTGCCTGGTTCCATAGTTGAATCCTCTTTGAAAAAGGAACTAAAAAAGTTTGACTTTGTCACTGAAGGTGGAGAACATGTCCATTTAATTAAAGAACAAATCAGTGCACAAAAGGAAATAGAGGAGGAAGCAAAAGCTGAAGCTGCCAGACGTGCAGTTGAAATAAGGAAAGAATAATTGATTGATCTTCTTGGTTTAGAGGTGGTGAACAAGTACTATAATGACAAGTTACAGTATAACAAATATTGTGAGAAAATGCTGAATAGAAGAGCAGCATCAAGTTGACCAGAAAGGGTCCAATTACACTCAAAGTGTACAGAAAGGATGGTACAAGTGAAATTATTCCCAATTTTAAAGCCAATGATCTGCACCTTGGCGAATGGAGAGAAGTGATGGAAGCATGTCCAAAAAGAACTGGAAAAGGATGGGAAATCATCTACAAACAGATAGGGACAAGAATGGACTACATTCACACAACTGAAGCAGAACTGACCATAAACTTGGATATTCCTTTAAGCAAATAGGACCCTCTCGACAAACTAAATGATCTTGCAAACAAGAAAAGAAAACATGTTGATGACATCCATGACTACTTCAAAGCTAACAAAACTTTTAAGTTATCAGTTCAGTATAAAGATCATTTACCAGGTACAGTGCTTAATGAACATGTCCTTGGTATGATTTTGTTCAATTCATATCACAGACCGGATTTTGTTACCACTGAAGACTTTAGAGATTTCCCAAACACCATGCTATACACTGTACAAGAAATCTTCCTTAGACTTCACCAAGGTCCAAGGCTGGATGATCATGCTAGGAGTTTCAGCTCTCTTCTGCTACTGAAATTGATAAGAGAAACCTGAATCTACTCAAGCAGATGAGAGTCATTGAGCAAATAAGGCAATAGAATGTAATCTTTTGTAATAACTTTATGTTATGTATTAATTTGTAATGAAAGTTAGAATAAAAGGTTTTCAGTTTATGTTGTTCAATTTATATCAGTTATATAAGAAGAAGTTGTTTTACTCACTTACAACTAATTTTAACTTAGGCTATTTGTATATTCAAATAGGGGGAGATTGTTTGGTTCAGTTCCTGAGCCCTTCAGGCTTTCAATAGATTTAAACATAAAATCCCCTAAGTTACTCAAGCCGAAGTAGTTCAGTTTGAGATGTTGTAGTTCCTTCAGCATCAGCTCTTCAGGTCCTTAGAAGATTGGGAAGTATCTTCACTTTAGTGTATGCAGCGGTACTAAAACTAAAGAAGGCCCTTGGTTGGAGCTTCAATTCAACTTGGTTGACAATTCCAAGCTGAACGTAGTCTATCTCCTTAACAGAAGCTGAAACATAAGTTTCACTTCTAGAAGATTTACAAGGCGGGAAAAAGATTGCTTTATGCCAAAAGGAATAAAGTAATCTCCCTTAGAAAAGGTGCTTCTAAAGTCAGCAGAGAAGTACATTCGCTTTTCCTCAAAGGACTATACCTGGTACTCTAAATCATGTCAACATTTAATGTTATCTCAACTACCCATTAGATGTGTGATACGCGTACTAGGTTAACTTGTAAACCCTAATTGCTTTGCCTATAAAAGGAAAGAGATTCTCAGAGTAAATGTTATCTCTTCCAATTAATGTGAAAACACATTGAAGAGTTCATTTATCTCTCAAACAAACTGACTCGTACCACAGAAAGCTGAAGCTTCAGTTTTGGTCATAACAAGTTTGTTTTCTTAAACTCTTAACATAAATTAAGGTTTAAGTTCGAAGGAGATAACACCTCAATTGTCATTCAACCACCTTGCTATTCCGCAAGCAAGGTGTGTCATAGATTCTTTATTTGATTCTAATAAAAGTCTATACGTTGAAAAGTACTTCTGTGTGTTTTAAACTTGTTCTTTATATTGTTTATATATATTTGTTTAAAACTCACTTTGTTGCTATGGAATCTGATTAGTTTAAAGTTGATAAACCTTATATCAGATTCCAAGGGACCAACAAGTGGTATCAGAGCCTTCTGGTTTATAAAATCCCTTTAAAAGGATATATAAAGGCTCAAGATTTTTAAAATCAAGATCCATCTTAAATGGCAGCAGTAGAAGTACCACAAACTCTCGAATACAGGGGTGGCCAGTTAAATGCAACTCCTGTACTAGAGGTGGAAAATTTCACCAACTGAAAAAAGAGGTTTATGTGAAATCACTTCAAAATATCTTTAGTTTAAGCTCCAGAATGCGCGCCTTTTGTTAACTTTTACCAAGTACTCCTTAATTACTGCAATTCTCAAATATAGAACAATTAATAATCTTTGCCCATATTATACAATATGGGTTAATTACATGTGATAAAATGATGCTATAAAATGTACGTTATTTGATGTCATCAAATATCCCCCCACTTGAATCCTACTTGTCCTCAAGTAGTCTTTAGAAGTTTTACAAAAATGTATCCCTAAGGATGTTTTCCGTTAAAGCATTTATTTGATCTATTACAAGTACACAACCAAACACCTCACGAAATAAGAAGATGAAAACACTCAAATCACTCAACTAATCTATGTGGTAACATGTAACTAATTCGCAATAATTGCTCGGTCGTGAGTTTATTCTATCATAAGCGTGTGGGCAAGGATACACATCTCTACCACTAAAGCCAATCTGAGTAACAAGGTTTTATAAAGGTATAAATATGGTTTTGATGTAAAGTCTTATGGGTTTGATCATTCTACAATCTTTCACCAGAAGTACCACCCCAACAAGGCAGCTGAAGTCACACATACCTGTACGTATCGACAGAAAGACAGTGTGGTTCGATCACATCCTCATTTAAATTTTAATCAACGGTTTAGGATAAGAATATATATAGGGTAGGGAATCTTTCAAATTTAATCAATGTGTGTTTTAGAAGGTTGATCGGGTCAAGGATTTGCAGCTTAGACTTTTGGATTTTGGGCTTGGAATGGGGTAAAGAATTAATGGACTTTGATTTGTAAGGATTTATTATTAAAAGGCTTAAGGTTTAATAGGTATCATTTTTATTGGGCTGACCCGGCCCATTAAGTGGGCCCGGGTTGGTCCATAGAAGATGGGCATGCCTTCGCTTCAGTTTTTGATTCGCGCTTATACCATTCTCGTGTTCAGCTGTTGGTCTTTTTTTGCATTATTTTTGACCTTTTGTGATTTATCCTTACTTCAAGACACAATAACAAAACACACATATAC
Source organism: Tanacetum coccineum (assembly GCA_026074375.1). Lineage (NCBI taxonomy): Eukaryota > Viridiplantae > Streptophyta > Magnoliopsida > Asterales > Asteraceae > Tanacetum > Tanacetum coccineum. Next base: position 4,219 of record BQNB010025796.1, read on the forward strand.
AAAGCATATATTCTAATTTATTGGTCATAAAGGCCATTTAGTCGTTTTAATAAGGTAAAAGTATTTGTATTTAAGCACATACAAAATCCCCCAAAACTAAGCTATTGTCAGTGTCCTCAACGCAATGTCATCCAAGAGCAGTATAAGTAGCACTTAGAAAACAGAAAATTTCAACCCGCCACCTAGACTAAGTTTTTGAAGAATCATGCCGTCAATTAGACACTTATTTTACTTAATGTGGCTTTTGGTCTTGTTTTGATATTGTGTTTTGTGTCGGCCATGCTTAAGTAGGATGATTTATAATCGTCTTATTGAAATGAATTGGGACGCTTCTTCATTTGAATAAGGAAATTATAAACCGCCGAACCATAAGTTTATAAATTATTACTTACAAGGATTGGGACGCCTCTTTTTGTAAGTGACAAATTATAAATGAGTGGGCTTATGTGTATCCGACATAGCGTGCGTACGAATCATCCTTTGGGCTATGAACTTCTTTCGACTCGTCGTTTGTTATATGGATTTTCCGAATGTGTATCAACCGTCGCAAACCCTATTGAGATAAGTCGAATAGAGCACCGGGACGGCGCTCCCTTAAGGTGGGAAGACTGTAGCATCTCGTATTTTATGGTCAATATTTTAACCGAGCCTTACTTATATTTCTAATTTTTATGGAATTTAATTTTTTATTTTTAGCCGTTCTATCGAAAATCGTCGTTATAGCTAGTTACAGATCGCGCCTTGAATATTTATCCATTTTAACGTTTGAGAATTCAATAATTCCATATTTTAGCTTTGAGAGCTTATTTATTTTTTCATTTTAATACTTTTTGACTTTTATCCGCGTTTGGCCGAAACCGCGTCAAAATAGTGTTTTTACAATTTTAAATATTTTAATTACGTATTTTAAAAACAAATATTATGGTATAAATGTTTTAGAAAAATAAAAATAAAAATATAATTTATAAACATAACATATAAACCAAACACCCTCTTTAATTGTTTTAGGCTCCATCAAAACTAGATACCAAACACCCCCTTATTATATTTTTACTCTTACTAAATCTAGAAACCAAACACTCTTTATTTTATTTTAATTATACACTTACCTTTTTATTTAATAATACACAAGTTGTTATTACAAAAAAAAAGTTATTAAGCCTTATATGGGTCGACTAGCACACACACAAAACACAGACAAAAAAAACCCATCTCTTTCTCCCTCTCCTCCCATACACGGCTCATCACAAAATCAAGGGGGTTTCACCATCTTTGATCTTATATCTAATTCAAGTATTCAAGAGTGATTATCAAGGTCATCTAAGGTGTTCTTAAAAATTAATTCATTCAATTTCAAGAATTTAATCAAGAACTAAAAGTTAGGGTTTCATAATCAAATTGGGGATTTTGCAAAACTTGATTGGGGTTTGGTTTAATCAAGTAATTAACAGTATTTAAAAGGTTTAGAAGCTATTTTTGATTTGGTTTGGGTTGCTCCTTGGTTCCAAAATCAGCTAACACCGTAGGAGGGTGTTTGTGTTTGATTCTCTATTGTTATTCTCATTCTTGTAAGTTTTGTTCCTTGATTCTTAATTTTTCTTTTGATTTTGGTGAATGCAACTTGATCATGGATTCTGGAAATAAGTGAATTTTGATGTTCTCGAGAGTGTGGAATAATAAGTGTGGCATTGCATAGGATTTTGATGGGGTAAAACATTGTTTGGTTTGATTTTGAAAATGATTTAGGACTGTTTTGGGACAGCATGTTGTTGTGATGTTCACGAAATATTTTTAGCTTGTGACCTCGTAGGAATATATATGGGTAGATAGATATATGTATGAGCTACATGTGGCGAATTGGATGGTTTATCAACTCATCTGGATGAGAGAGTTATGGCCAAATTACTAAAACTAGTCAAAATCCGAGTCTCGGACTTCTTTGGGTGAAAAGTCAAAATATTTGTACTATAACATATAAATATGCAAAACTGTAGGTGATAGATAAACATTTAACTTAAATGTGAGCGGTGATTTTAGCCCTTACGGATAAATGGTTTGGGAAATACGTCAAATTTGGTGTTTGGTAAGAAAACTCGGGACTGTTGCAGACCAGCAGTATAAAAGGGTTAATTGCAGCAAAATTTTGGCCTGAGAAGGTCTGGATTATTTGATGGGGTTTTAGAAATAAGTTCAAGGTACATGTGTCGAATTGGATAGGGTGATATCTCCTCCGGATGAGTGAGATATGGCCGTTTTACCGAAACTAGTCAATTCTGGAACATCAATTGGAAAAGGGTTATAATTCCAGAATTTTGTACTAAAGTGTTGGGTATAAAAACATGGCTTAGTATTATACATCTTAGGCTAACATCTCCAAGTGGATTCACTTCAATAGCTATCACTTTTTAGGATTTATGGCCGTTTTCGTAAGTAGTTAAAATTCAAAAAACTTTCTAGTTGGGTAGTCTGGTACTAAATTGTCATTTCCTATTGTTTGGAAACTAATTAGATGATGAGACCTTACATTCTAGAAACTAGACTCAAAGTACTTTCCAAGGGAGAAAGCATCGTATTCATATCCTTTACGGATTAGGAGATATGGATAAATTAAGTCGGGTTAAATCCAGAATCTGGATTTTTACGCCTTTTCTTGAAATATAAAAAGTATAGAAACACATTATTAAAACAAGAGTTAATAAGCAAAACTTAGTAGGTGTTTAATTAGATATAAACTCAGGTTTTATATCAATTGAGAGATGAAAATAATTTGGTTAAGTCGTAATGCAATGCCGTGCATATCTTGAAGACATATCTCATGATCATGTGTTTATTTTTACGTATTGACTTCTTTTAATACACTAAGACGCGTCACGCCTTTTTAGGTGGTGCTTAGGCGTATTTTTCTCTCATCTGAAGCTTCATCTACTTCTGATATCTTAGCTCTAGCGATGAGTTCATAGCCCCACCTTTTCCTCTTTTAATGGTTTTCATAACTATTTTTGGAGTGATAATACATGCTCGTTTTACCGAATAACTTATTGATTTCTACTACATGAGTGTTACATGAATATTTTTACTAAAGCTTTTACTTTCTTACCACATGATTTCTAATACATGGTTGTTTACTACTAAATTTATTAAAGCTTGATTTGCTTACTACATGATTTGAGACCATTGATTACCTGTTTACAAAATTGTGAGTTTTAAACATATCACTTGTTTTAAATGGGACACAAGTGCTTAAAGGGTATGCCTAACCCGCTTATGAAATTATCTGCATGAGTCGCTATTGCTAAAGTCCCTAATTTCATGAACCGTAATTGCCTATAATGGGTGAGCGCTAGTACAAATAAATAGATCTATTGGGTTTGACAGCCCTGTCCGGGGGTATGAATCCGAATGAGAGCACCCAGTCAACAGACAATTTGTATTGAGAATCGTAGGTATGAGGCAATAATACCTAGTTCAGGGGCAATTTTATTTGCATACAAGATATGCGTTAACGTCAAGGTTCGGTGTCATGAGCTCAATGCGATAAAGATGAATTGATACATTGCATTCGTTGCAATGTCCCCTATTGAACTATACTTGTGTTCTAAATTGCTTTTACTCTTTATTATAAACTCTATGGATTTACTGAACATTACTCGGTTTATTAAACCACTACTTGGATTTCGGAAATAATACTTTGAAATGTTGTAACGCTGCTTTTCTTACTGAAATATTACTTGAACTATTTCAATACTTTTTTACTTAAACCTATGAATTCACCAACATTATTGTTGACGTTTTTGCATGTATTTTCTCAGGTTATTATATTGCTAACTTAGCATTGGGAGCATTTGGATGCGCGGATATCAAAACATTAAGGACTCGGTTTTCTTCACATTCGATAACCATTTATCTTTAATTATACAATTGAGTCATGTTTGAACGCTTGTAACTTTTGTTAAAAGGAAATTATTGGGACCTGTCTAACTCGAATATTTTATTAAATCAAATGTGTCATTTTATTAAACGTCTCACTTAGAGTCGTTTTCTATAACTTGTACTTTATGCTATGAAGTAGCACCCCAAGTGGTATTCCGCTGCGTTGTTGTGATTTTGGGGGTGTTGCAGGTTGGTATTAGAGCACTGGTTATAGAGAACTAGGTCGTTGTCAAAACCTAAACTATAACCGTTTTTCAAAAAAATTTAAGAGTCTTTCGCCATTGTCCGATATCCGCGATTGCTTGCTCCCAGGTAACTTATATGCTCTCTTTTGCATCCCTATTGCTATTACATTAATAATTAGTATATAATACTTGGTTATGATTTCACCCTCCTATGTCTATCTTATGACGTCATACTATTTGCCTTATATCGGTCGATTATATATATATTGACCATTCCGATTATCGCGTACTCCCTGTTTTTGTATTTTCTCACTCGAACATCAATACTAGTATTATATAAGGATACTCGTGCATATATGAGCTACCTTATTTTAACCTCTTATGCTCATCTTTTGGATCGCCGTCTATTTATATAGAAGTGATTTGTGTGAGTTTAACTATTTACGGTCGCTGTGTCGCCTTGGTGTTATGGCTAGTGATTCCTCCCAATACGTATACGTAATATATGTATAAGGATTAGTCAATAATAGTATAGTAATAAGTATTCCAAAAGATTTTAAAGAAAAATACTTTTATCCAATGTAAAATCCAAAACCTTCCCGAGTCGTATCCCGACGAGGTGCGAATTAAAAATCGAGGTTAAGTTCGTGATCGCGTGATTGAATATTTTAAGATTTTGATTTGGTTTCCTATTTCTACAAATATAAATGCAAAAACACGTAAAGGCAAGCAACAATTAAGACAACCAAATATAAAACACGAAAACGTTAACGCGACTTAAAACCTAAATTATCAAAAATTAAACCTAAAAATGTTTTTTCATTTTTTATAAATCCTAAATGACTAAAAATAATTTTCAGAATTTTTTTTTATTTTTTTGGTTTTTATTTTATTTATTAAGAATTAAAAACAATTTTACTCTAGAAAATTGATAAAAAATACTAAACTAAATCGGAAAAATCTAAAAAATTTATAGAAAATAATCTGAACAGTTTAAGACTATAGAAATTTAAAATGGACTAACCAGTTTATTGCAATAAGCTAGAAATAAGCCAATTAAGACTGAAAGCTTATTAAGACAAAACGTGTATAGATAATTTATTGTGTAAATGAGTAATTGAAAAAGTCCCAAGGGAAACCGGTTTAGTGTGTGTGTTGTAAGGCGTTGGTGTATGAAGGGAGAGGTCACAGGTTCAAAACATGTGGCCTTTTTTTGGAGAAACAATTTTTTTCATTTTAGATTTTAGAAAAAGCTAGATAGCATGACAATAAGCAAATTTAATAAAAGGGACTAATTTTGAAACTTAATAAAAAGCTCAGAAAAAGCTAAGAAAGATGATAGTTTAGCTTAACAAGTCTAATGACTTTTAAGCTAAACTGTTTTAGCATTATGGGCACAATAAGCTAAGAGAAATGCAAATAAGCTAAAAACAACCATAACCTTAAACTTAATAAGCACAAAGGAACCAAAATAAGCAAAGCCAAGAAGCTAAAAAGCACTCTAAAAAGCTATAAGACACCAGACTTAGGAAAGACTTTAAAGGACTAAAGACCATCTTTTAAGCTTATTTTAAAGACTCAAAAAGCAAACTTCAAGGCTAAAACCTAAAAACAGATGAAGATTATGACTTAATAAGAAAATATAAACTAAACTTTAGCAATTAAGACCTATAAATAAGCTAGAAATCTAATTTGAAAATGACAGCAAAAGCTTGACCCAGTTTGACCCTTTTGAGTTAAATGCTAATTGCAGCCTAAATTTAAGCTAGGAAAACTAAAGTGAAAATTCAAATTAAGATAAAAACAGATGGACCTTATATGGCATTAAGCTTATGCTAATAAACTCAGATCCTAAAACTACTTATAGCTGATCTAGATTTGCATCTAAAGATTGGACTTGAGGTTAGAAAGTAAGCTTTTAGAGACATAATTTTACTTAAAACCAAATAGGCAAATGAAAGTTGTTCTAACTTACTTCTACTGCCTAAATAGACTTAAAACAAGCATAACATTGACACCAAATAGCTCTAAATCAAAATCAAACCAAATAAGCTAGATTAAAAGATAAAATTACCACATATTCAAACCTATACTATATTAAACCTAACTTTTTGAATTTATACTATAAAAACTTATAAAACCTATCTTAATAACTAACTTTTAAGTGTTTGAAACTGACTAAAAAGCCAAAATGGCCCCAAGCAGTATTAACGTAAGTTAATACTGCTTGTGCCAAACACATCTTTAAACAATGAAATTTCTATTTAAGCTGAATAAGTCCTCAAAAACCATAGATTATTGAAAACAGATTAAACACAATTATATTAAAGGACAATTAAGCACAAATTTCAGATAAATAAGCACCAAACAATAAGCTAAGCTTATATGCCGAATTTGACATTATTAAAACAGTTTTAACACTAAAATGAACAAATAACTTTAACATTAAACTTAAACTAATAAAAATCTAAGATCTAAACATTAAAAGCTGATATAAAACAGAATAAGCACAATTATTAAGCAAATAAGCACACGACAGCTAATAAGCAATTGACAAGATAACATAAGCTAGAAAAATAAAAGAGAGAGCTAAAAGAGAAATGCACCTTATCCCTTGCTTAAACAGGGAATCAAATAGCTTTTTCAAGTTTAATCTACAAGCTCAGCTTATTAATAAGCCAAGAATAAGCCCTATAAGCCCTTCCTTTTCTGGCTTATCTTCCCATTGGCTTATTCAATCCATTTTAAGACTAACTAAATGGAAATCTTATTTAATTCAGTTTTAACCCAAACTTAAGAGAATCAGCAGTAGCTTATGAGTAAAAAAAGAGCTTATTGAAGCTTATGAATTACATATAGACTTAATTTCAACCAAAGTTCTTAAGAGTAAAAACGAAATTATAACACAATTAAAACATAAAATAAGATTTTATTAATTAAAGGTTCATTACAAGATTAAGAAAAGTAGAAATTACATAAAAGACATTAATAAGCTAAAATAAGCTAAGCTACTACTAAGCTACTCCTACTCCTATGCTAGATAATCCAATCTGTATGTGAGAGGCTCTTTATATAGGAGTGAGGCGAAGCTTCTAGGCTCTAGGACGCTCCCCCATCTCTCATCTTGGCCCTTTAATTTTTGTTTGCCCTCCAAGCAAATGATCTTGACCGTTGATAGCCTTACATGTCCCATCCTTCAATCAAATGTTTTGGGATCGCCAACGTGGCATTAGTGGCAGACGTGTCAGGCCTTCTAGAAGCATGGGAGTACATGTACTTGGCCGAATTTACCTTGTGTGGTGAAAGGTGAAAATGGAGGGAAATGAGGTAGGGGATAAACAGTGTTTTATACTGTGTTGACCTATGTGTTTTATAAGTTTGACCGGGTCAAGGATTTAGGCTTAGACTTTTGGATTTTGGGCTTGGAATGGGGTAAAGAATTAATGGACTTGGATTTGTAAGGATTTGTTATTAAAAGGCTTAAGGTTTAATTGGTATCATTTTTATTGGGCTGACTCGACCCATTAAGTGGGCCCGGGTTGCTCCATAGAAGATGGGCATGCCTTCGGCTTTGGTTTCTTCACGCTCATTCTATTCACGTGCTCAGCTTTGTCCGTTTTTGCTTTATTTTTGTCCTTTTGTGATTTATCCGTTACCTAAGACACAATAGATAAAACACACATATACAATGCATTTTTCTGTATTTATTGGTCATTATTGATCTTTTTAGCTCGTTTAATAAGGTAAAAGGTATGTGTAAATAAGCACATACCAAAATCCCCCATACTAAGCTATTGCCGTGTCCTCACGCAATGTCATAAATACAAACTTAGAAAACCAAAAATTTTAACCCCTTTAGATTAATTACCTCGAAAAGTAGCAAAGTGTTTATCTAAGGGGATTAAGAAATCACTAGTTTTGAAAAGCACCCCGTTTTACCATTTTTATGCATTTATTCATAACTTCACGGAACAAGAGATACTAAAAAGGATAAATTCATCGTCCTTGATTTTTCACCCGCCCCAAACCAAGCTTAAAAACGAAATCATTGTTAAATACAAGTTAAGATGCTAACACTACTCATAAACATTAATTGTGTAAGTAAAAACTTTAACTTTTCGCTCCCTTATTCCTAAGTCCTCTAAAGATTTTATTATTATTATTATCTGTGACAAATGAATTAATGTCTTATTTTTATAAAGAAAACCCGGTTTAGACCACAATTAGTTTGAAATCCTTTCCTAAAGAGACGATATGGTGAGAATAAGGTCCACATTAAGGTTCTAATTTCTCACGTTTTAGGGGTTATCCTTTTTAGATAACACCGGAGTCAAAATTTGGCTTTATTCTTATTATTATTGCAACATTATTAAACTTTGGTCCTTTAGAAGGCTGCAACATCGGTTGTGAGCCGGCAAGATGCAACAAACATATTTCAACCTCTGTAATTTTCTCGACCTTTTAGAAGGCTGCAATATCTGTTGTGAGCCGGCAAGATGCAGCAAACTTTTATCAATCTCAGATTATTACTATGTGCCTTATTTAGAAGACTGCATCATCGGTTGTGAGCCGGCAAGATGCATTAAACTTTTATCATCCCATAGTTTTTATTATTATTTATACCTCTACCCTTTAAACGACTACCACATTGTTTGTGAGCCGGCAAGAGGTAGTGGTCATATTTCGGCTTCGGTTTATTACATAACTTATTATTATTAGCCAAATTTCAAGTCCTGTGGTCTTTTAACAACTACCACATCGGTACGCGAGCCGACCATGGTCCAGGAGTCTATTTCCCCACAACACCGACAAAACCTCGATGTGTACCTTACTTTCACCAGAAGGAATCTCTACGAAGTGATTTAAACTAAGAATCGCAAAAACCTAAAGTAACTTTATTTATTCAACAATTATATAACGTTTATTAAGTTGATGGGAACAAAAAGCCACAATTAACCTTTATGAGCCTTAAAGAGATCCAACTACTCTATGTTTAACATCTAACTTATATAAAAATTTATCATTTCTCGTTCTTCGCAAATTTAAAATCTTTAATAAAAAGATCCGCGAATGCTTAGTCTAATAAAAACAAGCTTAGCATATTTAAAGTCTACCATGGAAGCTTGCAAAACTCTTGGCTTTTTCAAGCTAGAATTCGCGTTTTAAAGCTTCTTATATAAAAGACTAGCAAAAGCTTAAATTTATAAACGTTAAAGGGAAAGCTAGAGCGCAACATGCTCGATCAAGTAAAAATTTTATTCCTAAAAAAAACAAAACTATGTGTCCACACACTTATTCTCTTTTTGAAAATTTTTAAATTTTGCATATTTTTGCTATTTTTGGTGGAAAGACGGGGTTACGTGAAGACAAGGCAAATGCAAGTAAGATTGAATCCAAAGATCCCCCCATACTAGAACTACACATTGTCCTCAATGTGAGACTGTCACCCCCATACTAATTTCAAGGCACAATCTAAATATTAAGGGGTTTCTACGCAAATCTAAAGCCATTTATTAATTATGCTAATAGATAAATGTTAGATCAATAAGATCTTGGATATCAGATTACCAAAAAAATAGGCATGCGAAGGATTAAAGATCGAGTGGACGATGGACAAAACCACGAGCACGAGAGTCTTCAAAATCTGGGCAATCCTAGACATAAACCACAAAACATAAAACACGAGAAAGGAAGAGGCGAGCCTCCTCACTTCATACTTATTCATTATTATTATACTAATATACTACTAGGATAAGCATGGGTTGCCACCCACGAAGCGCTTGTTTTTTTGCCAGTCTCTAGCTTGACTCTCCCCATATCATCGTGATATTAGAAACGAAACAAGTGGAAGAGCAAACTTCTATTAGACATTTAAATGCCACTGGTTCTAGAGAAAAATGAAAAACAGAGATGCCGGGGTTAAAAATGATATCCTCACTCCCAGAGGAGAGAGGAGAATTCACTGGATAGGTGAAGTAAGGAAGAAAAATTCGGATAACATATGTGAAGGTATGATAATGGCGATCCTCAAAGGGTAAGCTCACATATTTAGGAGAAAAAATTATCTCATGAATCCCGGGGTCACATTTTTTTACCATAATCTTCAAATCATTACTATCACTTAAACTTCTTGGGACATGATCTAAAAACACCTTCGGAGGGAGACTAAGGGTAGGAGTATCACTAAGCAAACTCTCAAGATAGAGTATATCTCCCTCCGAATCATGATAACCGTCTTCAATATCCGTAACAATATCAACATCAAGAAAAGTATCGATCTCATCAATATTGTCTCCCGGGTCGAAGATTAAATCATCAATTAGAGCATCGTACAAAATCTTCTTCTGATCATTCATTTTAGATTCCAAATCAAATAAATAATCATTCTCTTCGAGAGGTAGTTCATCGATGAACCCCTCGAGAATGGAAACAACGCTTATCATTGGTGTAGATGAATCATGGTGAAGTAAAAGCTCAACGTCGTCACTAGGAGTGAAACACTCATCCTCATCAGAATCGGAAATAAGTGTTACTAGGAAAGTCGACTCATCAAGGTTGGAATCTTAAGAATCCTTGCACTCGATGTCCTCTAACACCTCATCAAAAAGAGGATTTACGTCACTAGAGATGTATTGGTCATCGAATTCGAAAAGAGGGTTCGAGTAAATTTTAAAATTATCTTCCAGAACATCCTCATCGGATAGTGACTCGTCATCACTAGAGGTAAAATCGTCATTTGAATCGAACAGAGGGTTAGAGAAAGTCACGGCTTTTTCCTCATAAACGTTAATGGGAGAGATATCATCACACGAAGGTAAATCACTATCACTCTCTACAGTATCCTCGAACTCACTTAGGATTGGAACAAGGTCCTCAACACTAGACTTTATGAATTCGTCCGATTCCTTTTCAGGAATAGTGCTAAGTTCCTCATTCCCCGTGATGAGAGAGTCCTCGGGCTCCAAAGTTGGTAAAACAGGTGTGATTTCGATAGACGGAGGTGTTTGAGAATCATTTTCATTTAAAGGAATAGTACTCTCCTTGTCATCATCATCATCGTAAATAGGAGGCATGGGTTGTGGAGGGTGGTCAAAATTGTTTTGAGAATTATTGAAAGAATTCGGATTCGGATTATAGACGAATGAATTTCCAGCTCTAAAATCGCATAACGAACAAAATCCATTTCTAAAATTATTTCCACATTGTTGGCAGATACATTTATGACAACGTAGACCATAAATCAGACTTCCACAATGAAAACAATTACGTTGATCGAATGACGACATACGAATTAAACGGATAAGAGGTTACGAAGAATATTTTTGGATTTTTATGAATAATACATAAGGAAAAGAAATAAAAATAAGAAAAAAATATCTATAATTTTTTTCACACTTCTTAGACAATAACTTACTATATACAGTCATTATTTTCTCAGTGAAAATAATCTCTATGTATACAACCTTTATAAACTACTACATTAGAGTCTATTAAAATATCGCATCAATTACGAAATTATCTATATAAAAACTCAAGCCCATAATTTTAGACTAAATCACCTCTATGAACAACTTTAGAAACCTACTACGTTACAGGAATTATTCTATAACATGATAGACATGTGCATACAAATACAACTCATTTCAGAAGAAAAAAACATCAAGTCACATTTTAGACTAACTCATCTCTATGAACAACATTAGAAACCTATTGCATTACAGGCATTATTATACCACATGACAGACAAGGACATACAAACCACAATCAAATTTTAAAAAAAAATGGTAAAAGCACATTTTTAGAAATAATTATTCTATGAACATCCGAAGAATCCTACTGCGTTAAAGCATTACTCTACAAATTTAAGGATTTTACTCTACACATTTTAGACTAAAATATCTCTATGAATACAACCTTAGAATACTATTGAATCGTTACTTTTATATCACATAAATTTATAAACTTACTGCATTACAGCCATTATTTACCACACACTGACGAAATATATCCTTATGGACAAACTTTTAAACATACTGCATTAAGTCATTATTATACCACATCATAATATGAATACAATACATCAACATTTCAAAACAATTGCATCACAGTTATAAATTTACATTACATGGCATTATTCTACCACATCATAGACAACATTAGAAAACCTTACTGCATTTACATGCATTATTCTTACCACATCTCAATAAATATCGTACACCACAATCGATTTTGGAATAAATGCCAAGTATAATTTTATTCTAAAATCACCTCATGAAAACATTAGAAAACCTTACTGAAATTACAAGCATGACCCTACCACATCACAGAGAATAGCAGACAAACAAAATCGATTTTCGAAAAAAAGGCAAGCCACGTTTTAAACTAAATCATCTCTATGAACAACCTTAAAAACCTACTACATTCCAGGCATTACTCTACCACATCATATATAATAGCATAGAAACTGTAGAATACAAGTAATATTTGATATATGAACCAAGAACTAGAGAGAGAAAGTAGGAGGAAGGATGTATTTTCTAGTGAGAGAAAGTAGAGAACATGAAATGCATTAAGTGGAAAATGTAAAACATACAACCAACCAACCACCCAACTATCTCTCCAGGCATGGAGAGGTGTATTTATACCCCTATTTGGCCGGCCATGGGCCTTATAAGGCTTTCCATGGGCCTTTGGGCCATATTAGCTTATAAACTAAACATTGACTAACTACGGGCTTTGACTAGTTAATATTGGAAGTGACCGAGACTTTTCTTATTCCTAACAATCTCCCCCTAAGGGAGGTCACTCTAATTTACAAAAATTTAAACTTAGCATACTATGCTTCGACTTTAGTCTTGAGCTCGTAGTCTTTAACTTCAATATATAACTTTGTGATTTTGATGTAGTGATCATAGACTTTAGGTCTTGAGCTTGTTCCTTAGCTTGTCTTGAATGTGATCTTGAACACCTTGAGATCATCAACCAAGCATAATCTCATTTTGCCATCTTGTAACTTTTGCCATCTTATGAACTTGTGACTTCTGGACCGACATGCTCATACCTTTCTTGATTTGTTGACTTGAAAAGCTTTAATGTAGCATCTTTCTTGAAATTCTTTAACTTTAACACTTCGTCACTTCAAGAAAGACGTTCGATATCAGAGTTGCCGGAATATCTTGAAACATGTCTTGAGATTTCATGATGTTCTTTATGTTTGTCACGGTAGGTATGAGCATGTGATTATGAATTCTTAGTGAGGTCAGCTGGAATCAGGTACCTTCTCCTCTATCTTTAAGTATCAGAATTAAAATACAGTTAGCATTAAAGTAGGGGGTCGACATATGGCTTTGTCATTTCCCGTGTTTGGTTAGAGTAACTCTTCGATCCGTGAGGTTCGACCTGTGATCAGGTAGATTCTATTTAAAGTGATCTCCTTGACAGGTTTTCCAGAATGAAGATAAATCTTTCTACACAATGTGTATCTATTTATCAAACTTCAGCATTGTTCTCTTTTTCGGAACGTCTCTGAGAAGAAACACGATAAGAGTGGTACCAGTGAGTTACTATTCTCTCCGATTGAATAGAAAATTGACTTTGAAATATATCGAGTATCAATTTACTAAAGTGGTTTTGTGACAAGCGAGAGTGTTAATAATTTCCAATATTCATCATCAATAGTCTCAATTCATAACCTGGGTAACAAAGTTTGATGAGTATTAGAAATCACCATCGTTTCTTTCCAGTTGTCACAAGTTTGATTCATATAGAATCGCACAAGTCACCTACCATGAGCTTGTTTGATGTTGGCTCAAGCAGGATTTCCATCTTCACTGTGAATTATATCACTCGGATGTTCTGGCAAAATCACAAGGATAATGCGTAGGACTCTTAGTATATTTCTCGTTATTCACATTGTGTGAGATAGCAAGCATAATTTTGACAAGTGTCCTAATGAGATTTATGGATGATCTCTTTTGGCTCTAGACTTAATAGTGCACTTTGATTTTAGTGATCGGAGGCTGGAGCGGACTGCCACCTTTTCAATATCAACTAACTCGGAGTGAGAAAGTCGATAGAAATGCATGTAATCTCTGTGAGAAATGAAACAAGAGTCTGTTGAGAGACCTTGAGTGGCTAGGAAGGGTTGTGCTTAGCGTCACTGCACTTCAATGTCAGACAACACCTTAGTGTTTCTGACAGTTTATGTATTGACTCGGTTTCTGCCTAAGTGTATGGAGGGCTTCTTTCTTTTCACCCTTTATCATTACATTTCTTTTTCATTATTTAACCCCTTTAGCACTTACCGAGACTTCATAACTAACACCTTGTTGGGTTTATTCCAGTGCTAGCTCCATCTCAGTCGACACTTTTCCTGATTCTTACTTTTTCTCCTTTGGTATCATACCTAAGGACTTCTACACTAACTAGTAGATATCCCTGGGTAGATCCCTCTGGTTCCGGCTGGATCATGAGATTTGAGTATGTTAAGATCAAGAAAAGTCTCGATCACTTCCAATATTTACTAGTCAAAGCCCGTAGTTAGATATGTTAATCATATTAAGCTAGTATGGCCCAAGGCCCATGGTAAGCCAATCAATAGGCCCATGGCCGGCCAAACTAAGTATATAAATACCCTCTCTATAGCTTGGAGAGGGTGTTGATTGGTTTTGTATTCTCACTTTGCTAATGAATTATATGTTTCTTACTTTATCTCTCTAGAATACATCCATCCTTCCACTTTCTATCACTAAGTTCCTTCCTATTTCATATCAAAGATTACTTGTATTCTTCAATTGGTATGAGAGCCATAGAGTGGTGTGCTTAGTTTTTGTGTTTAAGTGTTTCTTTTGGTTCGTTGGCTTTTGCAAAAATCATCCTTTATTGTTTCTTTTTTGATTCCAAAGCTATTGTGTACACTAATGGATTATTTACCTTGGTAAATCTGATCTAGTATCTTTAAGATATAGGTGTACAAGCTTATAATCAAGAAAAATATATTTTTTTTTACATTTTTGTGTTCGAAAATCTTATAAAGAGCAAAATCTTGATTTTAAATTTTCGGCTTAAAAACCTTAAAGTTTTCATTTTTCTTGTTCCTATAGGTTTAGTCACACTAGTTGTACAAGTATTTTTGCAAAACAATCATCAAAAGGGTGCCTTTTTGTGTTTTTAAGTTTTTGGTTCTTTAGTAGTGGAAGTCGAACAACTAAAGTCGAACAACTCAAGTCGAACAACTGGTGTTCGACAACTGAGTCGAACAACTGAGTCGAACAACTCAAGTCGAACAACCTAAGTCGAACAACCCATTTCAAGGGAAACCAAACAACTCACTTCAGTTAGAACCGAACAACCCGAACTCTATTGGAACTGAAGAACTTCCTTTAAGTGGAAACCGAACAACTTGTCTTAAGTGTAAACCGAACAACTCGATTTGTGTTGAAACCGAACAACTGGTCTTAAGAGGAAACCGAACAACTTGATTTATGTAGAAACCGAACAACTTGTTTTATGTAGAAACTGTACAACTTGAATTACGTGGAAAATTAACAACTTATTTTAGTTGAAACCTCGACACAACTCCATCTAGTTGAAACGAACAACTCCATATAGTTGAACCGAAACAAATCCCACTTTAGTTGAAACTGAACAACTCCACTCTAGTTGAAACTGAACAACTCAACTTGTGTGAAAACCGAACAACTCAACTTGTGTGGAAACCGAACAACTCGACGAAGTGGAAACCGAACAACTTGGCTTTTGTGGATATGTATAATCTCAGTTTTTTAAAAATTATACGGTTTATTTTGTGCTGACTTGTAAAATCCGTGAAACCATTCAATTGTTTTCCGGTTTGTCAAGAATTGTAAAATCCAGTGTAGTTTCATTTAATTAAATCACTTAAAAGAAACTTAATTAAACACAATTACTTTCTACCACTGCCGATCAACAAGTAATCTTTTAACATACACATTTCTTAATGACGACTCTTGCTGACAAAGCGATTCTTTGGGGTGCTGACAACTAGTCCACCATGTTGGAAAAGGTTATGTATTACTCTTGGAAAAGCAGAATGAGTTATTACATGATGAATAGACACATCGACAAATGTATCCTTGAATCGTCGAAAATGGCTACTTATTGGCTTCAAATTGAAGAAAATGAAGTGTCAAGGCCAAGAATATATTCTGAGTTATCTCCTACCGAAGCATTTCAAGCCGTTTGTGTTGTCAAGGGCAAACAAATATCATTCTCTAGGATTACCACAGAAGTCATATGCATTAGTAGACAATCATAAAGTCAACAAGGAACTGTAGGAAATGAATTCAACTCATAATGCAAGGAACTTCATGACGAAACAGGAAGGGGTGTAAGCTTTATTGATGAATTCGATAAGTTTGCCTATAAGAGGGGGAATCACTCGTGAACTTCTACTTGAGTTTTCAATGCTACTCATTGACATGAAAATCAACATGAAATGACAAATTTGTGACAGATGCTCAAAATGGTTCGAGACTTGCCACACAACCAACATCGTTCTGCTTTATGCTTATTTGGGACAACATGTTTGGCGAATTTCATGCAAAATGTGGTTAGTTTAATGGCCATGACGCAATTCAGACCTACTTGCTTTGGTTGCAACTCCATCAAATGGACCTAGTTTCTCCTTATCATACTCATCAATATTCACCCAAATACACTCAATTTTTAACCTTAAGTTTCATCATATCATGTTCCACAGTATGGTTCACTTATCAGTCCTCTTTAATACTCAACTCATCAATCATCAACACATCTTTTAATCAATTTATCCACATCCATGATTATCACAAGTCATCAATTTCACACAACATTTTATTCTCCATATATAATAATCAATTGAATATCCTCCCTCAGTTGATTAACAATTGAATATTCCCAACAGATCAGGTTTTATTGTAACAATGTTCTAGAAAGGTGATGA
Source organism: Tanacetum coccineum (assembly GCA_026074375.1). Taxonomy (NCBI): domain Eukaryota; kingdom Viridiplantae; phylum Streptophyta; class Magnoliopsida; order Asterales; family Asteraceae; genus Tanacetum; species Tanacetum coccineum. The sequence continues at coordinate 21,295 of BQNB010025796.1, forward strand.
TCCCCATTGGATGCCATCCATTCACATGATGTCGTTTTGATGCTGTCGTCACTTACCCGTTATCCCACTACCAAATAACCAGTTGAGAAACTCATCAAACCTTAGGATAACAAGGATTACCATTAATAATGGAAGAGTAACTTTACAACCAATTAAGGGGAGACAAACTTCTGTTAGCTGCGTGTACTTCAAGGACTTATACTCCAGGAGCAAGTGGAAATTAATTCTGGAAAACAAAGAACAATTATCTGCTACAACTGCAAAGAGGAAGGCCACATGTCCAAACAGTGCACCAAACCAAAGAGGAAAAGGGATGATTCATGGTTTAAGGATAAAGTGTTGTTGGTTCAAGCTCAAGTAAGTTGTCAAATTTTACATGTGGAATGTATTCGATTTTTGGCAGATCCAGGAATTCCAGTAGGTCAACGCCACACAGACTGTCTTAACTAACCATGTTGCTTATACAAGCTGATGAATTTGGGATGCTTATAACTCTAATATGTGATGAAACTTAACAATGACAAAGTTGCTCTAATGCGAATTTATCTCACTAGGTTCTGACGCTCTTTCTGAGGTACACAATCATATAATGTGAATAATGATATGACTAATCAAGTTGTGCAGGCTATGCCGTCTTTCTGAACTGTTCAAATGGTTGTGAAACCATTCAGAGACTTAAATAATCAGTGATAGTCAAAATCTTTCCTTATATCGGTATCTGATTGAATCCCTAAGGTAAGCTGTTCAAAAATTCTAACTCTTCTGCACAACAAGGTGATTTGATATTATCTGTGATTAAACAACTAAAAACCCAAGTAGTTCCTTGTACCAAGACGAATCTGGAAAATAAAAGTGTCAATGATACTTTAACTGTTGAGCTTGAAAGATATAAGGAACAAGTCAATATGTTAAAAGAAGGACAAAACATTGATTTAAAGAGTCAAGATAATGTTTTAGATTCATGTGCACAGTCTGTAGAGATTGCTCATCTTAAACGAACTCTTTTAGAACATTTAAAAGAAAAGGAATCTTTATAGCAAACAGTTACACTTGTCAAAAATGATTTTCAGAAAGAAGAATCTAGAAACCTTGATAGGGAAATAGCTTTAGAAAAGCATATCAAACACCTAGATAATATCATTTTTAAAAGAGATCAATCTGCATAAACTGTTCACATGTTGACGAAACCTCAGTTTTTCTATAATAATACCACTAAACAAGCTCTAGGTTTTCAAAATCCTTTCTATCTAAAGAAAGCTCAACAGTTGGAACCTATGCTATATGTTGGTGATATAATTCAGAAAACCAATCCTATTGTGATCCCTGACTCAGAAGCGACCTTAACACTTGCTGAAGAGAGTCATTCAAAAATGCTTTTAAAATATAAGGATAATATGATGCAAGAAAAGATAAAACAAATTGATACTACACCAATCGATTATGTTGCTCTTAATAAGCTTTATAAAGATTTTGAAACATGGTTTGTTCCATAAACTGAATTATCTGCTGAACAAGCCTTTTGGTCACATAACTCTGTAAATTCCTCAGAACCTGATCTTTTTTATAGACCCACCAATGTTGAGATTCCTAAAGAACTTCCTAAAGTCAGCATGGTGAATACGAGTTTGAAGAAACTTAAATACATTTGCTACTTTGATGTGGTAGTCAAAGATTGAAACCTACCGCCACAATACTATCACTAAGGGCACGTGTAGAACATACAAAAGCTTGTTTTAGGGATGAAATAAGTGCATTTTTAAAGCTCTGAAGGACCTGATTTTAGTACATTCAACAACAAATTGGTTTGATGTATGCTGAAGGTCTAAAATGTCTTCTATCAAATGGAACAGGCTGTGGAACAACATCGTGTAGAGTCAAAAACATTTGAAGTTAAAATGAATCAAGCTTTGAACGAAAATGAACGACTCTTGGTACAAGTGATGAGCAAAGAAATTGTGAACTTGATTTGTAAATTTTCCTCTATGGTTTGCTTTTGTAAATATGTTGATATGTATGTGAAAAGTGTCTCAAACTTGAGAACGAGCTTGCAAGAAGGATTTTGTGAAATGAGATTTACGATAAATTGTTCAAAAGGTTTACCACTTTGGAAAAACATTGCATTTCGTTAGAAGTTGATACTCAACTTAATCAGGAAATTTTTCAAAGGAACAATTCTATTTCAAATCAAAGTGCTCCAAGTTTTGATCAATTGTTTGTATTAAATGAATTAAAAGCTCAGTCCCAAGAGAAAGACATGGTCATAAAAAAGTTGAAAGAGAGAATTAAATCTCTTAGTGGAAATATGGATAATGATATGATCAAACAAGACTTAGAAGAGATTGAAACCATAAATATTGATATTGTATCATAGGGTTGGACAAAGTTATTTGCTGAGAATGAGCATTTGAAACAGACCTATAAGCAACGTTATGACTCGATTAAACCAGCACGTGTTCGATCAAAAGAACAATGTGCTGACTTAACTAATCAAGTCAATCTAAAGTCTATGGAAATTTCTGATTTAAATGCTTGTCTTCAAGAAAAAGTTTTGGTAATTATAATCTCAAGGATGAATTGAGGAAAACTCAAAGGAAAAGATTTAGCTTAATAATAAAGTTACCACATCATCTAGTTAATCAAAAGATATTAGGAACCAATAACCCCTAAATGTTGATAAAAGGTAGCTCACTCTGCCTATATTAAGCGCACTCAGGAAGAAGCTGCAGTTTTTAGGGATCTAGTCGATCATATTCAAGAAAATTATCCCCTAGACCCAACCCTAGAATCTGCCTGTAAGTATACTAAACTAATTCAGGAGTTGCTTTCAAAAATTAGTAAAACCTGCCCTAGTCTCAACAATTCTAAAGAACAATTAGTGGCTGTGACCCCAATGAATAAAGTCAAAAGAGTTAGATTCACTGAGCCCGTCACATCCTTAAGAAACACAATCACAAAAAAGGCCTCTATATCAGACCTAGCTTCTAACAAACTTTGTTGTCTCTAAGGTATAACCATCTACTAGTGCTAGCGGATCACAGCCTTCAGGCAATACAAAGAAAGATAGGATTCTACAAACACAAAGTAGTACTCAGAAGAATAAAGTAGAAGCCTACCAGTAGGAAAGTTAAATCTAGTTTGAAAAATAAAGATCATGTTGTTGCACCTAAAGGAACTGCTCATGTGCAGCATTCCAAGCTTAATGCTAATTTTGAACTTAAATGTGTTAAGTGTAATGGTTGCATGCTTTCTGATAATCATGATTTGTGTGTTCTTGATTATATCAATAATGTGAAGCTCGTGTAAAATCTAAATTTACTAAGAAACAAACAAAGAGAAAAGTTTGGAAACCAACAGTAAAGATGTTTACAACTATTGGATATATTTGGAGACCTACTAGTCAGACCTTCACTATCGTAGGAAATGCGTACCTTTTAACTAGGACTACCACTACTACTAAAGCGCCCCTTAGGAAACCAGTTGTTCTAGATAATGAAACATCTAAACCTACTGTTACTTTTTCTATTCACAGAAACCTAGGAAATCTAAAACTAATATTCCTGTTAGCAAATCTAAGGTTCTTCAATCTATATCTGCTAACAAAAAGGAACCCAGTAAATCTTGGGGATCCATAATTTCTGATGTTCCATCTTCTTCTCTTAATAAATACAGGTTGTCCAAATTGTCCTCTGGTATTTGGACTCCGGCTGCTCCAAGCATATGATCGGAGATCGCTCTCAGCTCACCAATTTCGTCAACAAATTTTCGGGTATAGTCAAATTCAGAAATAATCATGTGGCAAAGATTTTGGGATATGGTGATTATCAGATTGGGGAATCACGTTACGATATTAAGGGCTTTACTATGTGGAAGGACTTGGACACAACTTATTCTCTGTTGGGCAGTTTTGTGATTCAAACCTTGAGGTTGCTTTTCGTCAACATGCCTGCTTCATTAGTAATTTAGAAGGTGTTGATTTATTGACTGGATCTCGATGCAAAAATCTGTATACTCTGTCTCTTAGAGACATGATGATGTCCTCTCCTATATGTCTCTTTTCAAATGCCTCAAAGACTAAGTCCTGGCTATTGCATCGAACGTTTGTCTCATCTAAACTTTGGTGCAATCAACCATTTAGCTAGACATGGTCTTGTTTGAGGTCTCCCTAAGCTTAAATTTGAAAAGGACCATCTGTGTTATGCATGCGCAATGGGTAAGAGCAAGAAGAAACCCCTAAACATAAATCTGAAGACACTAATCAAGAAACTCTATTGGTTACACATGGATCTTGTGGACCAATGCGTGTTGCAAGTGTTATGAAAAAAGACTCCTTGTCATTGTCGATGATTATTCACGATTCACATGGGTTAAGTTCCTAGGTCAAAGATTGAAGCTCCAGATCTTCATAATCAAGTTTCTTAAGATGATCAAAATGTGGCTGAATGTACTCTGTTCGAAGCATTCAAAAACAGATAATGGAAAACTGAATTTGTTAATCACACGTGCGTGAAATATTATGAGATGGGTTGGTATCTTCAAAAAAATTCTGTAGCGCGTTTCTCCACAGCAAAAAATGGAGTCATTGATTGTCGGAATCGTAAGCTAATTAAAGCTGCTCGCACAATGTTAATTTATGCAAAAGCTCCATTATTTCTATGGGCTGAAGCAGTGGCTACCGCATGTTGCACTCAAAATCGTTCCATCATACGCCTTCGTCACGGCATAAACACAATTGAGCGTTTTCATGAAAACTTAACGACTTTCTTTCTTCCATGTATTGGTGCACTCTGAGCATCTATGTATTGATAGTGAGAATTTGGGCAAGTTTACAACCAAATGGCTGATATTGTGGTAATTTTCATTGGTTATGCACCCACGAAGAAAGCATTTCAAATTTACAACCGACGTACCAGAGGAATCATTAAGACAATTCATGTAGATTTTGATGAGCTGACTGCAATGGCTTCTGAACACAGCAGTTCAGGACCCGCACTTCAAGAAATGACTCCTGCAACAATCAGTTCAGGACTCATGCCAAACCCTCCTCTTTTAACACCATTTATACCACCTTCGAGAATTGACTGGGATATGTTGTTTCAACCGTTGTTCGACGAATTACTCAATCCTCCACCTAGTGTTGATCACCACCAGACCTAAAGTCGTTGCTCTTAATTGATGAAGTAGCAGCTCTGGTACCCGCTGTATCAACCGGTTCACCTTAATCAACTACAGTTGACCAAGATACACCATCATCAAGTAACTCTCAAACAACACCCGATACCCAACCTCCCGTCATTCCTAATGATGTTGAAGAAGACAATCATGATATTGAAGTTGCACGTATGGGTAATGATCCGTACTTTGGTATTCCAATTCTAAAAGTTCCTTTTGATTAATCTTCATCATCGGATTCTATTCATACAAATGTGCCTCCTGATCACCAAATTTCTGAACACAATAACAAATGGAATAAGGATCATCCACTTGAAAATATAATCAGTGAACTCGCTAGACCAGTTTCTACAAGGCTGCAATTACATGAGCAAGCTCTTTTCGGTTACTACGATGCTTTCCTCACTGTTGTTGAACCCAGGACGTATAAAGATGATTTGACTCAAGCTTGCTGGATTGAAGCATGCAAGAAGAACTCAATGAGTTTGAACATCTTGAAGTTTGGGAGCTCGTACCCCCACCAGATAAAGTTATGGTTATTACTTTGAAGTGGATATACAAAGTGAAACTAGATGAACTGGGAGGTATAATTAAGAACAAAGATTGATTAGTGGCTTGTGGTTACCGTTAAGAGGAGGGAATTGATTTTGAAGAGTCTTTTGCTCCGGTTGCAAGATTAGAGGCTATAAGAATTTTATTTTTCTCGCGTTTGCTGCTCATATGAACATGGTCGTCTACCAAATGGATATGAAGACTGTGTTTCTGAATTGTAATCTGCGGGAAGAAGTTTATGTAAGCCTGCCGGATAGGTTTGTGGATAAAGATAAACCAAATCACGTGTACAAGCTTAAGAAAGCTCTTTATGGGTTGAAACAAGCTCCACGCGCATGGTATGACATGTTGTCTTCGTTCCTGATATCCCAAGACATCTCTAAAGGTTCAGTGGATCCCATATTGTTCATATGCAGAGACGGCAAGGAACTACTTCTGGTATAAATATATGTCGATGATATCATCTTTGCTGCATCTACACCTAAACTTTGTGACCTATTTTCTAAAATCATGTGTTTAAATTTAGATGCATGATGGCAAATCTCATTTTTCTTAGGGACTATAGTATTTCGCCATGTCACAGAGGTAGTATGCAACTTGAATCCTTAAAGAATTACGTTTTGACTCTTGTGACCAAGTGGTTACTCCCATGGTGGAGACATCAAATGAGATGAGGATTACAGAAGGGAAAGCCATTGATCCATCACACTATCATGATATGATAGGCACCCTCCTTTATCTCACAGCCAGTAGACCTGACCTACAATTTGCTATATGCATGTGTGCTCGGTATCAGGCTCGGCCTACTGAAAAGCACTTAAATGCAATAAAAACGATCTTTCGATATCTAAAAGGAACCGTTAATCAGGGCCTATGGTATCCGAAGGATTCATCGATTGCTCTAATAGCATTTGCAGATGCGGATCATGCTGGTTGTCAAGATACACGCCGTAGCACATCTGGTAGTATGCAATTTTTGGAAGATAAACTTATCAGTTGGTCATCAAAAATGCAGAAAAGCGTTACGATATCCAGTACGGAAGCTGAATATATTACTTTGTCCAGCTGTTGTGCTCAACCTTGGATGTGATCTCAGCTTACCGGACTATGGCTTTGGTTTTAAACTATAAATTCCAATGTACTGTGTTAACAAAGCATTATTGCCGTATTTTGCAAAAAGTTCAACATTCCAGGTCCAAGCATATAGACATCAGATTTCACTTTATCAAGGAGAATGTTGAGAATGGGGTGATCGAACTTTACTTTGTCAATACGGAGTATCAACTGGCGGACATCTTCCACTAAAGCTCTTGGAGAGAAAGTATTTGAATTTCTGATAACAAGCTGGGATTGCGGGTTTTACGCCGGAGACTCTTGAAACAATTGGCAGATTTGGGGGGGAAAAGGGGGGTTGATGAATAGTGGGTACCTATTTAACATATCCTGTATATATGATATATACATAAACCATAAAAACAAAAAAAGATTTTTTTTTCTAGATGTACTTCTTTTTATAAAACAATATACAAAAAATATAACAAATCTAGTAAAACCAAGAAAAATAATTAAAAAATGGAAAATAATATACAAATGAGGTATTAAAGGCATGTCTTTTGAAATCGATAACATTTACGGTTTAGAACTTTAATTCATTTATGATTAAGAGGGCTGTAAATTGAAGTTCAGAGCAGGAAGTTTACAAATGTTTTTTCTAAACTATGGGCCAACATGGATTGCCATTATTTCAGATAGTAACCGGTCATCATCTTAAAAGGCAAGTATTTCAAGAAGAAAACTTGACCTCTCAACGGGAATTTTGTCTCCGTATGGTCTACTTTATGACCATGTTAAGGCTTGTGATTACTTTGGCATTAAAACCAGTGCTTCCATATATAACTTACGTGTACTTGTCAGTGCGCTTAGTGTCCAAAATAAGAGAAATTTATTTTATTGTAAAAGGTTGTCTTCATAATGAATCAGTGTTTTCAGTAATAACAAAAGATTTTCAAAGACAATTCGGACCACTCAACAATGACAACATCTCTTTAAATAGAAACGGGTCATTATTTTGAGGGGGAGAAAGTGTAATCGTTAAATCTTTTTAAATCAGTCTTTCAAATAAAGTCCATGGAATAAACGGGATAAAAGTTTTGAATAATAAGGATAAATAATTTTTCTGGGGAGTTAATTTATATTAACTACAAGAGCGTAGATGTCATTGTTTAAACTTTATGGACTTATTTGCATTTGAGACTTGTGAATTCAGGCCTTAACTCATGTGAGATAATATTGCAACACATCATAGTTTGTAAAAGACTTAGGAATGCTTGGAAATACTTTCATAGTTTTAAAAGCCTTGAAGTTGATTCTCACGGGATAGATCTAAGCTTATATATTCTTAAAACACGATCTCGAGTATGTGTGCGTACAAAGTTTTGCTGATTCCGAGGTGTCAAAACCAGCAAGGGGGAAGGAGTAGATGTATACTCGATAGTGTCCTTAGCCTTCTTTTGAGGTTAGCTTCTTTTGTCTTTTGAGGTTAGCTTCTTTTAATTTTAGGCCTTTTTGAATCTTTCGGGTGTACTAATTCAATCTCATGTTGGAAGAGACATCTCGTCTATAGTCTGTATGATCAATTTAAGTCCCTATGGGGAAGTGTTGGAAGTATAATTATTTAAAGCATGAGAAAAGTTCTTTCTGATTCAGTTAATGCTTCTTTAAACGGTCAATCCTTAAGCTTATTCTTAAAAGAAGTAGAAGTATTTGATAAAAGAGGTACACATAGGTATGATGATTCCTTAAGTCAGTTAGTATTCTACAAAAAGAAATGAGTACATTTGGGACTTTAGTTGACTTAGGTGTTATCATTTCAACTACTTAGAGGGAATAATTGTGACATTCGAGACTTAGTTGACTTTGATGTTGCAATCTATATCATTAATATCTTGAAGAGATAAATGCGCTCATCCGGGACTTAATTGACTTTGGTGTTGCGGTAATAAATTCTTGAAAGGGTTAACTGTGTACTTCAGATATCTGGGATTTATACATTAAGACTGCTTGATGCGGCTTGCAAGAAAGTTCTGAATCTACTCAATAAAGGATTGCTGGTTTAGAGGTGGAAGCTATACATCATCACACGACAACACCAATTACACAAAGATCAAGTTACATATTGTCATATAAATCTGTTTCATACTCAAAGTTTGAAGCAAAGACTTTTGTAACTTGGAAAGAAAGTTGAAGCAATACTAAAGAGTGCTTGGACAGAGAAAGATCAGATTGACAATTTCTTGAAAGAAAGAAGGTTAATGAGGAGCTTAGAAATTTCGTTGGTGGGAGATTGTACGAAGGAGACCTACGGCTGCGACAAAAGAACCATATGATTCTATCATATGATGTTCTCATCATTCAGGTCAAACCTTGTACATAATAATCTTGTGAATATATATAGTGTAGACTTAATGGTGATTCTAAGGAGTGCTCGAGTACAAAATTTTCAAGAATTTCTTAGTAAATTCAAAAAAATCAAATTATTGTACTCAGCACTATCTTATATACCCTCATAAATTGAGGGGGAGCATAAAATGTTTCCTCACGAGATAGTAATTAAAATTTTTATCCCTTAGGTTACTCAATTGATATCTAAAATATCAAGGGGTTAACATCTTGGATAAGGGGAGAAAATGTGATTAACTTGGATCTAACTTGTATTGAAAGATGTGATCAAATAAAATTGACTTAATGCACTCTACACCTAGCATGTACTACGATTACGATGCACATGTTAAGGGGGAGCTTTTAGTGATAATGAAAAACTCTCAAAGTGTAAATCTTTTGATATTTATATCAAACACTTTGATTAAAAATTTTCCATTGATTTTGGTTACGATCATATGGAATACTTTAAAAGACGGACCTTGTACTTTATTTTTTGGAGATATAAGGTGGTTAGGCTTAGGTATTCTAATCCATGATCCAACCAGATACCCGAGGGATCTACCCAGGGTTATCTACTAGTTAGTGTAGATGTCCTTAGGTATGATAAAAGGAGTAAAGTGAGATTAAGGGAAGAATGCAGACTGAGATGGAAGCTAAACTCTAGAACAAAACTAACAAGGAGGTTAGTTATGAAGTTCTCGGTAAGAATTCAAGGGGTTAAGAATGAAAAGAGAATGTAAGGATAAAGGTGTAAAAGGAAAGATGCCCTCCATACACTTAGCAGATACGGGTCATACATACTGTCGGAACACTAGAGTTGTCAGAAATTGAAAGACAGTCATGGGACCCAGTGACGTATGCAACATACCCTTCCTGCCACTCATAGTCAGAAAGACTTTGTTTCAAAACTCACGGAGATTCAAAACATTTTATCAACTCTCTCACTCCGAGTTAGTTGATATTGAAAAGGTGGTAGTCTGCTCCAGCCTCCGATCACTAAAATCAAAGTGCACTATTGAGTCTAGAGCCAAAGAGGATCATCCATAAATCTCATTAGGACACTTGTCAAATTAAGCTTGCTAAATCACACAATGTGAATAACAAGATATATATTAAGAGTCCTACGCATTATCCTTGTGATTTTGCCAGAACATCCGAGTGATTTCATTCACAATGAAGATGGAAATCCTGACTTGAGTCAACATCAAAACAAGCTCATGGTAGGTGACTTGTGTGATCCTTTTGAATCAAACTTGTGACAACTGGAAAGAAATGATGGTGCGATTCTATAAGAATCAAACTTGTTCCAGGTTATGAATTGACGATTGATGATGAATTTTGAAATGATTAACACTCTCGATGTGTCACAAAACCACTTTAGCAAGTGACACGTCGATTGATTTTCAAATCAATATTTTACTTCAATCACGGTGAGATAGTAACTCGCTGGGGTCACCACTTATCGTGTTGTCTGCTTTGAGACGTTCGGTAATGAGAACATGCTGAGTTTGATGAATCTAATTACCACATGGTGTAGAAGATTCTATTCTTTCAGATGGAAATCTTGTCCAGGACGACTCTTCTTAATTGAATCTTCCTGATCACAGGTTGATCCTACGGATTCAAAGGTTACTCAACCAAACACGACCTCCCCTTTAATGACAAAGCCATATTTATCCCCCCCGCTTTATTGCTAACTATTTTATTACAGAAACTTAAAGATGGAGCGTGATACTTGATTCCAGCTGAACTCACTAGACTTTCATAGCCACATGTAATTACCTGACGACAATCATAAAGGACTTCATGAAAGACTCAAGTACATGTTTTAAGGACTTCTGCTACTTGATTAAGTATCGTCTTTCTTGAAGTGACGAAGTATTAAAAGTCAAAGAATTACAAGAAGTTTCTAATCCACTCTGATACCAAACATCTTTCCGAAGTTAACGACAGTGTTAAAAGTTAAAGAATTTCAAGAAGATGCAACATTAAAGCTTTTCAAGTCAACAAATCAAGAAAGGTATGATCATGTCGGTCCAAAGTCACAAGTTTCACAAGATGGAAAAGTTCATTAAGATGGCGAAGAGATTATGCTTGGTTGATGATCTCAAGATCACATACAAAGTTAAGATAAAGGAGCAAGCGGATCCCAAAGTCACTAATCACTACAACATATTCACAAGAGTAAAACAAGAATAGAAGTTAAAGACTACGAGATGAGGACAAAAGATAAAGCATAGTATGCTAGGATTATATTTTTTTATAAATTGGAGTGACCTCCCTTAGGGGTAGATTGTTAGGATCAAGAAAAGTCTTCGTCACTTCCAATATTTATTAGTCAAAGCCCATAGTTAGATATGTTAATCATATTAAGCTAATATGGCCTAAGGCCCATGGTAAGCCCATCAATAGGCCCATGGCCGGCCAAAGTAAGTGTATAAATACCCTCTCCATAGCTTAGAGAGGGTGTTGGTTGGTTTTGTATTCTCACTTTGCTAATGAATTTTATGTTTTCTTACTTTCTCTATCTAGATAATTTATCCTTCACTTTCTCTTACTAAGTTCCTTCCTATTTCATATCAAAGATTACTTGTATTCTTCAGAGTACCTAATCCTAACCGCCTTATAACTCCATAAATTTAAGTACATGGTCGGTCTTTTGGGTATTTCATTACAATCCTTCCAAAATCATTAAAAAATTTCAATCAAAGTGTTTGATATAAATATCAAAAGATTTACACTTTGAGAGTTTTTCATTATCACTAAAAGATCCCCCTTAACATGTGCATTGTTATATCGTAGTACATGATAAGTGTGGAGTGCATAGAGTACCATTTTTTTTTTTTTTTTTTATATGATCAATTTCATTACAAATTAGGTTCGTTTAATCACATTTTCTCCCCATATCTAAATGTTAATCCTGGTTTATTTGATATTAATTTATTAAACGTACAGGGACAAAATGTTACAAAATATCGAACAGGAACATTTTAATGCTCCCCTTCAATTTTTGAGGGTTTATAAGATAGTGCTGAGTACAATAATTTGAATTTACTAAGAAATTCTTGAAAATTTTGTACTCGAGCACTCCTTAATGTTACCTTAATATCTACACTACATATATAAAAATTTCACAAGTTAATTATTATGTACAAGGTTTGACCTGATTATGTTGAGGACATCATATGATACATCATATGGTCCTTTGGAGCAGTCGCAAGTCACCCTCGTACGGTCTCCCACCAACAAATTTTTCCGAACTTCTCATTATCCTCTTTGACTTGAGCTGTTTGTCGATCGCCTAGATCATAGCTTTTGCTCGTTCCCTATCACTCTGTCTCCATATTGTCTTTCGTAGATATTCCATCCTAATCCCTTTCAGACGATCATTAAGACCAGTTTGAACATCATCAAGTGTACCGTCACTAAACTTGTGGAGTTCATCAATACGCATCAACTTGTTCTTCTTGTCTTTGTTCTGATAGATGAAGCCTCTGGGATTGTAATATGCTGTATAGGCATCCCTGCGTTTGAGATCAAATCTGTACGTATCTGGCTTTATGATGTTGAGCTTATTTTGGTAACTTTTGACACCTAACTAAAGATCTTCAACACGCCTTTGGATGACGATACTTCTTGTAAACATTCTCAGAGAGACACCAAAAGTGAGACGATCTTCAACATTGAGATTTGTCAGCTTGCCTTGAACAAGAAGAATCAGCATGTCTTCGATATTTTAAAAGCGAAGCCATTTGAAGTCTCCTTCCTTGAATGAATATAGCTTGTCATCATCTCTACGAATGGTGATCCAATCCAAATGTTTGTAGCAGTGCCATTCAACAATTTGAAGCTTTATGATAGCAATGATTCTACGTTTGGAGTAGAAATCACGAGCAAATTCCCTGTTAGCAGCAATTCCATAGAATTATTGACGTTTGCATCCCCAATGAGAGATTCCCTATAGTGCATGCTTGTCATAGTTGACCGGCACTTCACTCCAGATTGTGTTAGGGACCAAATCTTTAATCCATTTGATATGAACATAATCTGCAGCCTTGGTCTTTATGATAAAAGTTGCATAAGTACGGCTGGAGACATCACCAGATAGATACACAAGGTTGTTGTTAATGAAGTGATCAAATGGAATGACTTGACGACCGCGAGAGTTAGGTATCAATGGTAGTGGCTTTCGCAGATCATGAGGATATTGCTGACCTTCAGGGTTGTGCCAATCTAGTTAATCCGTGGTTGCCTTGTACACTTCTTCAAAGAAGTATTCTAGCTCAACCAAGCTCTTGCATGTACCTTTCATCAGCTCAAATGTTGGACCGGCTAATAATTCAGGTGTTAAAGTGTCAATTTTAAGCCGATTCATCATAAATGATGAGAATTCCAGAGGAGTATCCATTAGCTCATCAAATGATTCATGGGTGTTAGGATCAAGAAAAGTCTCAGTCACTTCCAATATTTACTAGTCAAAGCCCGTAGTTAGATATATTAAACATATTAAGCAAATATGCCCAAGGCCATGGTAAGCCCATCTTTAGGCCCTATGGCCCCAGCACACAACTAGTGTAATAAATACCCTCTCCATAGCTTGGAGAGGGTGTTGGTTGGTTTTGTATTCTCACTTTGCTAATGAATTATATGTTTCTTACTTTCTCTCTCTAGAATACATCCATCCTTCCACTTTCTCTCACTAAGTTCCTTCCCATTTCATATCAAAGATTACTTGTATTCTTCAATTGGTATCAAGAGCCATGGAGTGGTGTGTTTAGTTTTTGTGTTTAAGCTTTCTTGTTGGTTCGTTTTTGCAAAATCGTCCTTTATTTTTTCTTTTCTTTTGATTCCAAAGCTATTGTGTACACTAAAGGATTATTTACCTTGGTAAATCTGATCTAGTATCTTTATGATATAGGTGTACAAGCTTAGAATCCAAGAAAATATAATTTTTGTTAGATTTTTTGTGTTCGAAAATCTTATAAAGAGCAAAATCTTGATTTTAAATTTTTCGGCTTAAAAACCTTAAAGTTTTTATTTTTTCTTGTTCCTATAGGTTTAGTAACACTAGTTGTACAAGTATTTTTGCAAAACAATCATCAAAAAGGTGTCTTTTTGTGTTTTTAAGTTTTTGGGTTTCGTAGTAGTGGAAGTCGAACAACTGAGTCGAACAACTCAAGTCGAACAACTGAGTCGAACAACTCAAGTCGAACAACTCAAGTCGATAAACTTGTTTTGTATAGAAACCGAAAACTTATCTTAAGAGGAATCGAACAACTTAATCTCAGTTAAAAACGAACAACTCGATTTAGTTGAAAAACGAACAACCTAACTGAGTGAAATCGAACACTCGACCACATTTGAAACCCCGAACAACTTTAATTAAGGTGGAAAAACGAACAACTTGACCACAGTTGAAACCGAACAACCTAACTTCAGTTAGAACCGAACAACGCGAACTCTATTGGAACCGAACAACTTCCTTTAAGGGAAACCGAACAACTTAATTTTTTAAAATTATACGGTTTATTTCGTTGACTTGTAAAATCCCGTGAAACATTTAATTGTTTTCCCGGTTTTGTCAAGAATTGTAAAATCCCGTGTAGTTTCATTAATTAAAACACTTAAAAGACAACTTAATTAAACACAATTACTTTCTACCACCGTCCGATCAACCAAGTAATCATTTAATATAGACATTTCTCAATGACGACTCTTGCTGACAAAGCTATCCTTTTGGGTGCTGACAATCGTCCACCCATGTTGGAAAAGGATATGTATGATTTTTGGAAAAGCAGAATGGAACTATACATGCTAAATAGATAAAATAAACAAATGATCCTTGAATCCGTTGAAAGTGGTCTACTCATTTGGCCTTCAATTGTAGAAAATGGAGTTACAAGGCCAAAGAAATATTATGAGTTATCTGCTACAGAAGCACTTCAAGTTGATTGTGATATCAAGGGAACTAATATCATTCTCCAAGGATTACCACCTGAAGTCTATGCATTGGTTAGCAATCATAAAGTCGCCAAGGAACTTTGGGAAAAGAATTCTAACTTCACATGCAAGGATTCATTGACGAAAACAGGAAGGGAGTGTAAAGACTTTTACAATGATATGTTGATAGTTTTCTTATAAGAAGGGGGATCACTTCGTGATTCGACTTGAGATTTTCACTACTACTCAATGACATGATTATTTACAAACATGTAACCTAGAACAATTTCAAGTTATCACAAAGTTTTTGGTTTCCCTTCCTCCTGAATGGAGCAAATTTGTGGAACAAATGTCAAAACTGGTTCGAGATTTGGCACATAACTAAACATCGATCAAGCTTCATGATTTTTTATTTTTGGGGAAAACATGATTGTCATGCTAATGGAGGTTCGTTTAATGCATGAACGCATTTTAGATCCGCTTGTTTGGTTGCAACTCATCAGATGACCAAGTCTCCTTATCAAACCCATCTAATTTCACACCAAAAACACTTAATTTCAAACAACAAGTTTCATATATCAGTATCTAAGTATGTTCACCTTATAAGTTGTGTATGGTTGAGTCTTGAATTAGGTGAACATACTGTAGAGACTGATATGATGAATCTTGTGTTGAATTAAGTGTTTTGGTGTGAATTTTGATGTGGTTTCTTGATAAGGAGACTGGGTCATAGGATGAGCTTGCAACCAAATCAAGCGGATCTAATTGCGTTTTACTTGACATTAAACGAAACCTCATTTGCATGAAAGTCCTGTTTTACTCAATGAAGCATTGAAGTGTGATGATTAGGGCATGTGCAAATCTCGAACCGTTTGACATTTTGTCAAAAAATTTGCTCCATTCAGGAGGAAGGGTATTCAAAAACTTTGTGTTAACTTGAAATTGTTCAAGTTTCATGTTTGTAATAATATTCATGTCATTTGAGTAAGTAGTTGAAAATCTCAAGTAGATAGTCACGTAGTGATTCACCCTTCTTATAGAAAACTTATCAAATCAATTGTATAGCTTACACTCACCTTTAATGTTTCGCTCATTGAACGTTCTTGCATGTGAAGTTGTATTTCTTGTCCCAATAGTTCCTAGGCGACACTTTAGGAGTTGACTAACCATTGCATTAGACTTCAGGTGGTTGTCACTTGGTAGAGATTGATTTAGGTGGCCTTGATATCTCTATCAGCTTTTGAAGTGCTTACGTAGCAGTTATCTCAATAATATTTATTTGGGGCCTTGTTATCTCCAATTTTCTAAAATTAAAGCGCCAAATGAGTAGACCACTTTCAACGGATTCAAGGATCATTCGTCCATTTTGTCTATTTAGCATGTATAGTTCCATTATGCTTTTCCAAGAATCGTACATATCCTTTTCCAACATGGGTGGACGATTGTCAGCACCCGAAAGGATAGCTTTGTCAGCAAGAGTCGTCATTGAGAAATGTATATATTAAATGATTACTTGGTTGATCGGACGGTGGTAGAAAGTAATTGTGTTTAATTAAGTTGTCTTTTAAGTGTTTTAATTAATGAAACTACATGGGATTTTACAATTCTTGACAAAAACCTAGAAACCAATTGAATGTTTTACGGGATTTTACAAGTCAACGAAATAAACCGTATAATTTTGAAAAATTGAGTTGTTCGGTTTCCCTTAAAGGAAGTTGTTCGGTTCCAATAGAGTTCGGGTTGTTCGGTTCTAACTGAAGTTAGGTTGTTCGGTTTCAACTGTGGTCGAGTTGTTCGGTTTCCACTTAATTAAAGTTGTTCGGTTTCAACTGTGGTCGAGTTGTTCGGTTTCCACTTCAGTTAGGTTGTTCGGTTTCAACTAAATCGAGTTGTTCGGTTTCAACTGAGATTTAAGTTGTTCGATTTCCTCTTAAGACAAGTTGTTCGGTTTCAATACAAAACAAGTTGTTCGACTTGAGTTGTTCGACTTCGAGTTGTTCGACTTAGTTGTTCGACTTGAGTTGTTCGACTCAGTTGTTCGACTTGAGTTGTTCGACTTGAGTTGTTCGACTCAGTTGTTCGACTTCCACTACTACGAAACCCAAAAACTTAAAAACACAAAAAGACACTTTTTTGATGATTGTTTTGCAAAAATTTTTTTACCTTTGGTACAATAGTATTTACTAAAACCCTATAGGAACAAGGAAAATTAAAAAACTTAAGGTTTTTTTTAGCCGAAAATTTAAATCAAGATTTTGCTATTTATTTGGATTTTCGTACACATAAATCTAACAAAAAATGATATTCTTGATTCTAAGGGGGGGGGGGTTTGTACACTATATCATAAAGATACTAGAATAGATTCTACAGGTAAAATAATCCTTTAGGGTTACACAATAGCTTTGGAATCAAAAAAGAAAAAAATAAAGGACGATTTTTGCAAAAATACGAACCAACAAGAAGCTTAAACACCAAAAACTTAAACACAACCCTCCATGGGATTCTTTGTTACCAATTGAAGAATACAGGTAATAATTTTGATATGAAATAGGAAAGGAACCTTAGTCGAGAGTAAGTGGAAGGATGGATGTATTCTAGAGAGAGAGAAAGTAAGAAAAAAAATATAATTCATTAGCAAAGTGAGAATACAAAACCCAACCAACACCCTCTCCAAGCTTTTTGAGTGGGTATTTATAAACTAGTTTGGCTGGGACATGGGGCCTTTGAAGGGGCTTACCATGGCACTTGGCCATATTTTTCTTATCATTTGTTTAATTTCCTAACTACGGGCTTTGGGATCTAGTAAATTGTTGGACTAATTAGTGACTGAGACTGTTCTTTGATTAGAACACCCTTGAATCATTTGATGAGCTTAATGGATACTCCTCTGGAATTCTCATCATTTTTGTGATATCGGCTTATAATTGACCACTTTTTTACCAACCTGAATTATTAGCCGGTCCAACATTTGAGCTGTATGAAAGGTAATGCAGAGCTTGGTTGAGCTAGGATAGATAGATTACTTCTTTGAAGAATGTGTCAAGGCAACACACGGATGAAACTAGATTGGCACAACCCTGAAGTGTCAGCAATATTCCTATGATCTGCGAAAAAAGCAAACTACTTGAATAACCTAATCTCGCGGTCGTCAAGTCATTCCATTTGATCACTTCTTTTACAACACCTTGTGTATCTATATGGTGTGTCTCCAGCGTACTTATGCAACTTTTTTCATAAAGCCAAGGCTAAGATTATGTTTCATATAATAATGGATTTAAGATTTGGTCCCTAACACAATCTGGAGTGAAGTGCCGGTCAACTATGACAAGCATGCACTATAGGGAATCTCTCATTGGGGATGCAAACGTCAATAATTCTATGGATTTGCTGCTAACAGGGAATTTGCTCGTGATTTCTACTCCAAACGTAGAATCATTGCTAATAAAGGCTTTATAATGTTGAATGGCACTGCTACATACCTTTGGTTTGGATCACCATCGTAATCGATGACTGGACATGCTTATATTCATTCAGGAAGAGAGACTTCAAATGGCTTCGCTTTTTAAAATTTCTCAAGAATGCTGCATTCTTCTTGTTCAAGGCAAGCTGACAAATTCAATGTTGAAGTTAGTCTCACTTTTGGTGTCTCTCTGAGAATGTTTACAAGAAGTATCGTCATCCAAAGGCGTGTTGAAGATCTTTAGTTAGGTGTCAAAAGTTACCAAAATAAGCTCAACATCATAAAGCCAGATACGTACAGATTTGATCTCAATGCAGGATGCTATTAGCATATTACAATACCAGAGGGCTTCATCTATCAGAACAAGGACAAGAAGAAAAAAAGTTGGATGGTATATGATGAACTCCACAAGTTTAGTGACGGTACACTTGATGATGTTCGAACTTGGTCTTTCATGTTCGTTTCTGAAAGGGATTAGGATGGAATTTCTACGAAAGAATATTTGGAGACAGTGTGATAGGGAACGAGCAAAAGGCTATGATCTAGGCGTTCGACAAACAGCTCAAGTCAAAGTGGATAGATGAGAAGTTTGGAAAATTTAGATTGCGAGGTGAGTACGTAAGAGGGTTGACTTGCGGGACTGCCTCCAAAGTCCATATGATGTAATCATATGATGTTCCTCAATTAATCTGGTTCAAACCTTGTACATAATAATTTAACTTGTGTAACATTTTATATATGTAGTGTAGATATTATAGGTAACATTAAGGAGTGCTCTCTAGTATATATTTTCAAGAATTTTTAGTTAAATTCAAGTATTGTACATCTGATCTATCTTATAAAAACCCTTCAAAAATTGAAGGGGGAGCATTTAAAATGTTCACTCTGGTTCGATATTTTGTAACATTTTTTGGTCCCTGTTCGTTTAATTCATTTAATATCCCAAAATATCAGCGGATTAACATTAGGTTTAAGGGGAGGAAATGTACTGTGATTAAACTGGAACCTAATTTGATTGTAATTGTGAATCATATAAAATGCGATATCATTTGCTCTCCACACTTAGCATGTCTACGATTACATATGGCACATAGTTGAGGGGGAGCTTTTTTAATGTATAATGAAAAACTCTCAAAGTGTAAATCTTTTGATATTTATATCAAACACTTTGATTGAAATTTTTTAATGATTTTGGAAGGATTGTGATGAAATACCAAAAAGACCGACCATGTACTTAAATTTATGGAGTTATAAGGCGGTTAGGCTTAGGTACTCTGAAGAATACAAGTAATCTTTTGATATGAAATGGAAGGAACTTAGTAAGAGAAAGTGGAAGGATATTGTATCTAGATAGGAGAAAGTAAGGAAACATATAATTCATTAGCAAGTGTGAATACAAAACCAACACATATACACCCTCTCCAAGCTATGGACGAGGTATTTTTAACTAGTTCTTAGACGGCATGGGCCTATTAATGGGCTTACCATGGGCCTTGGGCCATATTAGCTTAATATGATTAACATATCTAACTACGAGCTTTGACTAGTAAATATTAGAAGTGACCAAGACTTTTCTTGATCCTAACAATCTCCCCCTATGGGAGGTCACTTCAAATTTACAAAAATATATCTAGCATAACTTATGTTTTATCTTTTAGTCCTCAGCTCGTAGTCTTTAACTTCAATTCTTGTTTTACTCTTGTGAATATGTTGTAGTGATTAGTGACTTTGGGATCGAGCTTGCTCCTTTATCTTTAACTTGTATGTGATCTTGAGATCATCAACCTAAGCATATTTCTCTTCCCTCCTTAATGGACTTTTTCCATCTTGTGAAACTTGTGACTTTGGACCGACATGCTCATACCTTTCTTGATTTGTTGACTTGAAAAGCTTTAATGTTGCATCTTTCTTGAAATTCTTTAACTTTAACACTTCGTTACTTCGGGAAAGATGTTTGGTATCAGAGTGATAGAAACTTCTTTGTAATTCTTTGACTTTAATACTTTGTCACTTCAAGAAAGACGTACGGTATCAGAGTAGCAGAAGTCTTAAAACATGTACTTGAGCTTTCATGATGTCTTTATGATTGTCGGTCAGGTATGAGCATGTGGCTATGAATCTTGTGAGTCAGCTGGAATCAAGTACACCTCCATCTTTAAGTTTCCTGTAATAAAATAGTTAGCAATAAAGCGGGGGGACGAATATGGCTTTGTCATTCGCTCGTGTTTGGTTGGAGTAACCTTCGAATCCGTGAGGATCGACCTGTGATCAGGTAGATTCAATTTAAGAAGAATCTCCTTGACAGGATTTCCAGCTGAAGTATAGAATCTTTCTAACACATGTGTATTAGATTCATCAAACTCAGCATGTTCTCATTATCAGAACGTCTCAAAGCAGACAACACGATAAGAGTGAACCAGCGAGTTACTATCTCACCGATTGAAATAAAAAATTGATTTGAAAATCAATCGACGTGTCACTTGCTAAGTGGTTTGTGACACTCGAGGAGTCGTTAATCATTAAAAATTCATATCATCGTCCTATCATAACCTGGAACCAAGTTTAATTCTATATTAGATCGCCACCATCTTTTTTTCCCAGTTGTCACATGGTTTGATTTCCAAAGGATCACACAAGTCACTACATGTGCTTGTTGATGTTGACTATCGCTTGGATTTACATCTTCATTGTGAATGAAATCACTCGGATGTTCTGGCAAAATCACAAGGATAATGCGTAGGACTCTTAATATATATCTTGTTATTCACATTGTTGATTTAGCAAGCTTAATTTGACAGTGTCCTAATGAGATTTATGGATGATCTTTTTTGGCTTTTACTTGACACAATAGTGCACTTAGATTTTTGTGATCGGTGGCTGGAATGAGTTCACCTTTTCAATATCAACTAACTCGGAGTGAGAGAGTTAATAGAAATATGTGAATCTCTGTGAGTTTTGAAACAAAGTATTCCTGACTTTGAGTGGCTGGGAAGGGTTGTGCATAGCGTCACTGGGTCCATGATTGTCTTCAATGTCGGACAACATCTTAGTGTTTCCGACAGTTTATGTATTGACTCGGTTTCTGCCTAAGTGTATGGATGACTTCTTTCTTTTCACCCTTTATCCTTACATTTCTTTTTCATTCTTCAACCCCTTCAATGCTTACCGAGACTTCATAACTAACACCTTGCTAGGTTTGTTCTAGTGTTAGCTCTATCTTAGTCTGCATTCTTCCTATAATCTTACTTTTTCTCCTTTTGTATCATACCTAAGGACTTCTACACCTAATGTAGATAACCACTGGGTAGATCCCTCAGGTTATGGTAAGGATCATTGGATTTGATTCCCTATGCTAATCACCTTATATCTCCCATTAATTAAGAGTACAGGGCTCTGGTCTTTTAAGTCTTTCCATCGATGATAGTATTTGGAACAAAATCATTGAAAATGTTTAATCAATAGTGTTTTATATAAATATCATAAGGTTTACACTTTGACGAGTTTATCATTATCACTAAAATGCTCCCCTTAACATGTGCACTCGTAATAGTAGTACATGCTAGGTGTAGTAGTGCATTAGTCAATGTTAATTGTGTTCCACATCTTTCAATACAATGTTAGATCCAAGTTGAATACATTTTATCCCCTTATCAAGTTTGTAACCCCTTGATATTTTAAGATATCAATGGAGTAACCTTTGGGGAAAAAATGTTATATTACTATTCTATGATGGAACATTTTAATTGCTCCCCTCATATTTCATGAGGGCGATTATAAGTTAGTGCTGAGTACAATAATTTGAAATTTTTTTTTAATTTACTTAGAAAATTCTTGAAAATTTTGTAATCGAGCATTCCTTTGAATCACCATTTATGTCTACACTATATTTATTAACAAAGTTATTATGTACAAAGGTTTGACCTGATTGAATGAGAACATCATTGATTGAATCATATGGTTCTTTTGTCGCTAGTAGTAGGTTGATTCGTACAATATCTCACCAACGAAATTTATAAGCTCCTCATTACTTCTTTCTTTCAGAAATTGTCAATCTTGGATCTTTCTCTGTCCAAGCACTCTTTAGTATTGCTTCAACTTTCTTTCCAAGTTACAAAAGTCTTTGCTTCAAACTTTGAGTATGAAACAGATTTAGATACATATGTAACTTGAGCTTGTGTAGTTGGTGATGTCGGTGTTGATGATGTATTAGCTTCCTAAACCTGCAATCATTTCTTGTGTTAGATTCAGGAACTTTCTTGCAAGCAGCCATCATGAAGTCTTAATGTATAAAGCCCATCATTGTATATCCAAAGTGTACAGTTAACCCCTTTCAAGATTTTGTTTTACCCGCAACACCAAAGTCAATTAAGTCCCGGATGAGCGCATTTCTCTCTTCAAGACTTTTGATATATAAATTGCAACACCAAGTTTCAGCTAAGTCCGGAGGATGTCACAAATTTTTTCCCTATAAGTAGTCGATAATGATAACACTAGTCAACCAAGTCCCAAATGTAATCATTTCTTTTTGATATAAATACTAAATGATTTTAAGGAATCATCATACCTATGGTGTACCTACTTTTATCAAATACTTCTAATTCTTTTAAGAATAAGCTTAAGGATTGACAGTTTTAAAGAGCTTACTGATCAGAAAGAATAATAATAAACCCGTTTTTATCTATGCTTTAAATAATATATACTTCCAAACTTCCCCATAGGGAATTAAATGTTGCATACTGACTTAATGACGAGTTGTCTCTTCCAACATGAGTTTGAATTAAGTACAACCGAGATTCAAAAAGGCCTAATTTAAAGAAAGCATAACCTCAAAAGACAAAAGCAGCTACATCAAAAGAAGGCTTAGGAACACTTTCGAGTTACTATATCTCCTTCACCCTTGTTGGTTTTGACACTCGGAATAGCAAAACTTTGTTCGCACACATACTCGAGATCATGTTTTAAGAATATATAAGCTTAGATCAATCCGTGAGAATACAACTTCAAGGCTTTTTAAACCTTTTATGAAGTTATTTCCAAGCATTCACTAAGTCTTTTACAAACTACTGAGGTGGTTGGCAATATTTATCTAATTGTTGTTTAAGGCCTGAATTCACTCTAAAGTCTCAAATTGCAAATAAGTCCATTAAGATTTAAACAATTGACACTCTACAGCTCTTATAGTTAATATAAATTAACTCCCCTTGAAATTATTATAACGTCATTATTCAAAACTTTATCCGTTTATTCCATGACTTATTTTGAAAGACTGTTTTAAAAGATTATTGGATGACACTTTCTCCCCCTCAAATAATGACCCGTTTTCTATTTAAAGAGATGTTGTCATTGTTTGAGTGGTCGAATTGTCTTTGAAAATCTTTTTGTGATTACTGAAAACACTGATTCATTATGAAGACAACTTTTTACCAATAAAAATAAGATTTCTCTTATTTTGACACATAAGCGCACTGACATGTACACGTATAGTTATATAGGAAGCACGGGTTGTAATGCAAAGTAATCACAAGCCTTTGCATGGTCATAAAGTAGACCATACCGGAGAATAAATTCCCGTTGAGAGGTCAAGTTTTCTTCTTGAAATACTTGCCTTTAAGATGATGACCGGGTTACTATCTGAAATAATTGAAAGCATTTGGCATGTTTTGAAAAACTTTTGTAAACTTTGCTCGAACTTCATTTTAGCCTCGTCCATTATGAATGGAAAATTCTAAGACCGTAATGTTATCGATTTTCAAAAGACTTGCCTTTAGTACAAATTTTTTTTTATTTTCCTTTTTTAATTTTTTCTTTGGTTCTTTAGTTTTTAATATTTTTTGTATATTGTTTTTTATAAAAGTTTCTTAAAAATGATAAAATTCTTTTTGGTTTTTTATGGTTTTATGTATATACATTATGATACAGGATATGTATAGGTACAACCACTTTATTCTTCAACTTACATCTGCCAATTGTGTTCAGAGTCTCGGCGGTTTAAAATCAGCATTCCCAGCTTGTTGATCAGGAAATTCAATTCTTTCTCGGCCATGAGCTTTTTGTGAAGATGTTACGCCAGTTTGATACTACGTATTGACACAAAGTTAAGTTCGATACCCTTATCAACGTGCTCCTTGATAATGTGAATCTGAGTCTTTATGCTTTGATCTGGAATGTTGAACGTTGTTGCCTACATAGGCATAATGTCCTTTTTGTTATCACAGTTACATTGGATTTTTGTATTAAAACACAAAGCAATAGTCGGTAAGCTGTGTTCTCATCAAAGGTTGAGCAAAACAGATGGACAAAGTAATCTTATCAGCTTCCGTATGGATATCGTAACGATTTTCTGCAATTTTTGATGGACCAACATGATAAGTTTATTTTCAAATATTTGCTTCTAAAGATGTGCTACGGCTTGTATCTTGACAACCAGCATGATCCGCATCTGCAAATGATTATTTAGAGAAAATCGGTATGAATCCTTCGGATACTTTAGGCCTCTGATTACGGTTCCTTTTAGATATCGAAAGATCGTTTGTTATTGCATTTTGTGTGCTTTTAAGTAGGCCGAGCTCGATACCTGCACACATGCTATAGAAAATTGTAAAGGTACAGGTCTACTGGCTGTGAGATAAGGAGGGTACTGACTCCTATCTATCATGATAGTAGTGATGGATCAATAGCTTTTCCCTTCTTTATCCTCATCTAGTTTGGATTTCTCCACCATGGGAGTATCCACTGGGTCACAAGAGTCAAAACCGTATTTCTTTAAGGATTCAAGGGCATATTACCTCTGGGACTTTGCGAAATCTATAGTCCTAAGAAAAATGAGATTTTGCCCATCATTGACATCTTAAATTTAACACATTCGATTTTTAGAACAATGGTCACCAAATTTTAAGTGTAGAGGCAGGCAAAGATGATATCATCGACATATATTTGTACTAGAAGTAGTTCCTTGCCGTCTCTGCATATGAATCAATGTGCGGATAACACTGAAACCTTTAGAGAAGTCTTGGATATCAGGAACAGAAGACAACATGTCATACACGCGCGTGGAGCTTGTTTCAATCCCATAAGAGCTTCTTAAGCTTGTACACGTGATTTGGTTTATCTTTATCCACAAACCCATCCGGCTGGCTAACATAAACTTCTTCCCGCAGATTACCATTCAGAAATGCAGTCTTCATATCCATTTGGTAGACTACCATGTTCATATGAGCAGCAAACGTGAGAAAAATCCTTATAGCCTCTAATCTTGCAACCGGAGCAAAAGACTCTTCAAAATCGATCCCTCCTCTTAACGGTAACCAACAGCACTAATCCAATCTTTGTTCATATTTATACCTCCCGTAGTTCATCTAGTTTCACGTGTATATCCACTTCAAAGTAATAACCATAACTTTATCTGGGGGGGTACGAAGCTCCATACTTCAAGGATGTTCTAACTCTTTGAGTTCTTTCTTGATTGCTTCAATCCAGCAAGATTGAGTCAAATCATCTTTATTACGTCCTGGGTTCAACATACAGTGAGGAAAGCATTCGTAGTAGTAAACCGAAAAGAGCTTGCTACATGTAATTGCAGCCTTTGTAGAAACTGGTTCTAGCGAGTTCTTCTATTATATTTTCAAGTGGATGATCCTTATTCCATTGTTATTGTGTTCAGAAATTTTGGTGGATCAGGAGGCACATTTGTATGAATAGAATCCGATGATGAAGATTAATCAAAAGGAACTTTTAGAATTGGAATACCAAAGTACGGATCATTACCCATACGTGCAACTTCAATATCATGATTGTCTTCTTCAACATCATTAGGAATGACGGGAGGTTGGGTAATCGGTGTTGCTGTTGTTTTGATGAGTTACTTTTGGTGATGTTGTATCTTGGTCAACTGTAGTTGATTAAGGTGAACCGGTTGATACAGCGGGTACCAGAGCTGCTACTTCATCAATTAGAGCAACGACTTTAGGGGCTGGGTGATCAACACTAGGTAGAGGATTGAGTAATTCGTCGAACAACGGTTGAAACAACATATCCCAGTCAATTCTCGAAGGTGGTATAAATGGTGTTAAAGAGGGAGGGTTTGGCATGAGTCCTGAACTGATTGTTGCAGGAGTCATTTCATGAAGTGCGGGTCCTGAACTGCTGTGTTCAGAAGCCATTGCAGTCAGCTCATCAAAATCTACATGAATTGTCTTAATGATTCGTCTGGTACGTATGTTGTAAATTTGAAATGCTTTCTCTTCGTGGGGACTGCCAGAACACAATGAAAAATACCAATAATCAGACTTTGGTTGTATACTTGCCCAAAAATTCTACACTATCATGCATTGCATAGCCAGAGTGGGCACCCAAATACCATAGGAAGAAAGATAAGTCGGGAGTTTGTATGAAAAGCTCATTTGGTGTTATGCCGTGTAACGATAGGCTGTATGAATGGAACGTTTTTGAGTGCAAACATGCGGTAGCCACTGCTTCAGCCCATAGAAATAATGGAGCTTTTGCATAAATTAACATTGTGCGAGCAGCTTTAATTAGCGTACGATTCCGTCTTTCAATGACACCATGTTGCTGTGGAGAACGAGCTACAGATGTTTTGTGAGAGATACCAACCTTCTCATAATATTCACGCAACGTGTGATTAACAAATTCAGTTCCATTATCTGTTTTGATGCGTCGAACAGGTACTTTCAGCCACAGTTGGATCATCTTAAGAAACTTGATTATGAAATCTGGAGCTTCATCTTTTGACCTTAGGGAACTTAAAAACCATGTGAATCGTGGAATAATCATCGTCATTGAAAAGGATGTACTTTTTTCATTAAACACTTAGCAGACACGCATTGGTCCACAAAGATCCATGTGTAACAGATAGAGTTTTTCTTGATTGGTGTCTTCAGATTTAGGTTTGTGGGGTTTCTTCTTGCTCTTACCCATTGCGCATGCAGAACACAGATGCTCCTTTTCAAATTTAAGCTTAAGGAGACCTCGAACAAGACCATGTCTAGCTAAATGGGTTGATTGCACCATAGTTTAGTGAGACAACGTCGATGCAATAGCCAGGACCTTAGTCTTTGTGGCATTGAAAAGGTCATATAGGATGAGGACGTCATCATGTCTCCAAGAGACAGAGTATACAGATTGTTGCCTCAAGATCTAGTCAATAAATCAACACCTTCTAAATTACGAATGAAGCATGTGTGTTGACGAAAAGCAACCTCAAGGTTCGAATCACAAAACTACCCAACGGATAATAAGTTGTGTCCAGTCTTCCACATAGTTAAACACCTTAAATATCGAAACATTTCCTAATCTGATAAATCCTCCATATCCCAAAATCTTTGCCACATGATCATTTCTGAATTTGACTGTACCTAAAAATTTGTTGACGAAATTGGTGAGCTGAGAGCGATCTCCGGTCATATGCTTGGAGCAGCCGGAGTCCAAATACCAGAGGACAATTTGGTACGAACCTGCATTCTTTTTATGAGAGGAAGAATGGGAACATTGGAATTATGGATCCCAATATTTACTGGGTTCTTTCTTGTTAGCAGATACGATTGATGGAAACCGTAGATTTGCTATCAGGAAACTTTAGTTTTAGAGTTCCTAGGTTACCTTGAATAGAAGGAATGTTTACAGAGGTTTAGATGTTTCATTATTAGAACCAACTTGTTTCCTAAGGGCGCTTCAGTAGTATGTGGTTATTCATAGTTAACTGGGCAGCATTTTCCTAACAATAGTGAAGGTTACGAATTGTAGGTCTCTAAATATATCCAATAGTTTTTAAACATCTTTCTTGTTGGTTTTCCAAAACTTTTCTTCCTTTGTTTGCTTTCTTAGCAGATTTAGATTTTTGCATAAACGAGCAGCATTCACATTATTGATATAATCAAGAACACACAAATCATGATTATCAGAACGCATGCAACCATTACACTTAACACATTTAAGTTCAAAATTAGCATTAAGCTTGGAATGCTGCACATGAGAAGTTCCTTTGGTGCAACAACATGATCTTTATTTTTCAAACTAGATTTAAACTTTCCTCGGTAGGCTTCTATACTTTATTCTTTGAAGTACTACTTTGTGTTTGTAGTATCCTTTCTTTCTTTGTATTGCCTGAAGGCTGTGATCCGCTAGCACTAGTAGATGGTTTTACTCCTGTAGAAGACAACATAGGTTTGTTAGAAGCTAGGTTGATGTAGAGGCCTTTTTTGTGATTGTGTTTCTTAAGGATGTGTAGGGTCTTAGTGGAAATCTAAATCTTTTTGACTTTAATCATTGGGTCACAGCCGCTAAATTGTTCTCCATAATTGTTGAGACTAGGGCTGGTTTTACTGATTTTTTGTAAGCAAAAATCCTGAATAGTTTAGTATACTTACAGGCAGATTATAGGGGTTGGGTATAAGGGGATAATTTTACTTGAATATGATCGACTTGCTCAATACAAAAATGCAGCTTCTTCTGAGCTGTGCTTAATATAGGCAGAGTGAGCTGACCTTTTGTTCAACAATTTAGGGGTTATTGGTTCCGTATTAATCTTTGGATCACTAGGATGATGTGTAACTTTATTATTAGCTAAATCTTTTCCTTTGAGTTTCCTCAATTCATCCTTGAGAGTTGTAATTACACATAACTTTTTATTTGAAGCAAGCATATTAAATCTGAAATTTTCTCCATAGACTTTAGATTGACTTGATTAGTTAAGTCAGCACATTGTTCTTTTGATCGAACACGTGCTGGTTTAATCGAGTCATAAAGTTGCTTATAGGTCTGTTTCAAATGCTCATTCTCAGCAATAAGCTTTGTCAACCTATGATTCCCTATTCAATTATTTATGGTTTCAATTTTCTCTTCTTAAGTCTTGTTTGGATCATTTCTTATCCATATTTCCACTAAGAGATTTAATTCTCTCTTTCAACTTTTTTATAGACCATGTATTTTCTATTGGGAATGATAGCTTTTAATTAATTTTAATTCAAACAATTGATCAAAACTTGGAGCACTGTTGATTTGAAATAGAAATTGTTTCCTTTGAAAATTTCCTGATTAAGTTGGGTATCAACTTCTAACGAAATGCACATGTTTTTCCTAAGTGGTAAACCCTTTTGAACAATTTTAATCGTAAATTATCAATTTTCTAACAAAATCCTTTTGAAGCTCGGTCTCAAGTTTGAGACACTTTTCACATTCATTCACATTTACAAAGGCAAAATCCATAGAGGAATTTACAATCAAGTTCACAATTTCTTTGCTCATCACTTGTACCAAGAGTCGTTCATTTTCGTTCAAAAAGTTGATTCGTTGTTAATAATCAAATGTTTTTGACTCTAAACGGATGTTGTTCACAGCCTGTTCCATTTGATAGAAAGGACATTTTAGACTGCAAGCAAGTTCATCAACCCAATTGTGGTTGGAATGCTACTAAATAAGTCCTTCAGAGCTTTTAAAAATGGACTTATTTCATCCCTAAAACAAGCTTTTGTATGTTCTAACACGTGCCCTTAGTGATAGTTGTGGGCGTGGTTCATTCTTTGACTACCACATCAAAGTTAGCAAGATGGTATTTAAGTTTCTTCAAACTCGTATTCACCATGCTGACTTTAGGAAGTTCTTTAGGAATCTCAACATTCGGTGGGTCTATAAAAAAAAGATCAGGGTTCTGAGGAATTTCAGTAGTGTGTGACCAAAAGGCATTGTTCTAGAGATAATTCAGTTTATGAAATACCGGTGTTTCAAAATTTTATTAAAGTTTTATGAGCAAAGCATTACGAAGGTGTAGTATCTAGTGTTGTTCTTTTCTTTTCTTGCATCTTATATCCGTAGATTTTAAAATTAAAGCATTTTTGAAATGACTCTTCTTCTAGCAAGTGTTAAAGGTCGCTTCTGTGTCAGGGATCACAATAGGATTGGTTTTCCGATATTTTATAACCAACAATATAAAGACATAGGTTCCTCCTGATGAGCTTTCTTTAGATAGAAAGGATTTTGAAAACCTTAGAGCTTGTTTAGTGGTATTATTATAGAAAATATGAGGGTTTCGTCAACCATTGTGAAACTGTTTATGCAGATTGGATCTCTTTGAAACAAATAGTTTTTATATAGGTGTTTGATATGCTTTTCTTAAAGCTATTTCACCTATCCAAGGTTTATAGATTCTTCTTTCTGAAAAATCATTTTTGACAAGTGTAATGTTTGCAATAAAGAGTCCTTTTTCTTTTTAAAAATGTTCTAAAGAGTTTGGTTGAAGATGAGCAATCTCTACAGACTGTGCACATGATCTAAAACATTATCTTGTCTCTTTAAATCAATGTTTTAGTCCTTCTTTTAAACATTTGGACTTGTTCCTTATATCTTTCATAGCTCAACAGTTTTAAAGTATCATCTTGACCTCTTTTTATTTTCCAGATTCGTCTTGGTACAAGGAACTACCTTGGGTTTTTTAGTTGTTTAATCACTATGATAATATCAAATCTCCTTGTTGTGCAGTAGAGTTTTAGAATTTGAACAGGCTACCTGTTGTGATTAAATCAGTTACGAGGTATAAGGAATGATATTGCTATCACTGATTCTTTTTGTATCTGACATGGTTCAACAACATTTGACTGTTCAGAAGGACTAGGCATAGCATGGAAACAAAACTTGTTTTGTAATAATATTATTTCACATTATTATGATTGTGTACACTCAGAAGGCGTCTGAACCATAGTGAGATAACATTCGCATGAGAGCAACTTTGTCAGTGTTAAGTTCATCACAATTAGAGTTATATGCATCCAAATCATCAGCTTGATAAGCAACATTGTGAGTTATGACAGTCTGTGTGGCTTGACCTTCTGAAATTCTGGATCTGCCAAAAATACGAGTTCTTCCTCATTGTAATATTTGACAAACTTACTTGAGCTTGACCAACAACACTTAATCATTTAAAAACCATGAATCATTCCATTTTCCTCTTTGGTTTGGGTGCACTGTATGGAATGTGGCACCTTCCTCTTTGCAGTTGTATAGGATAATTATTCTTTGGTTTTACAGAATTATTTCCATTGAATCCTGGGAGTATACAGTCCTTTGAAGTACTCGCAGCTACAGAAGTTTGTCTCCCATGAATTGGTTGTAATGTTACTCTTCCATTATTAATGGTAGCTTGTTGCCTAAGGTTTGATGAGTTTCTCAACTGGTTATTGGTAGTGGGATAACGGGAAGTGACGACAGCAGTCAAAAACGACATCATGTGATTGATGGCATCAATGGGATCATCACCTTTCTAGAACATTGGAACAATTAAACCTGATTCTTGTTGGGAATATTCAGATTGTTAATCAACTGAGGGAGGATATTCCAATTGAGGTATAGATGATGATGGAGAATAAATGTTGTGGTGAATTGATGACTGATAATCATTGGATGGATAAGTGATTAAAAGAGGTGTTGATGATTGATGAGTTGAGTATTATTGAGACTGATAAGGTGAACCATACTGTGGAGACTGATATGATGAAACTTATGGTTAAAATTGAGTGTTTTGGCTCGTGATATTCTCTTTCCGTGTTTCTTCATTAGTGTGAATTTTGATGAGCTAGTTTGATAAGGGGAGAATAGGTTCATTTGTAGAGTTGCAACCAAAGCAAGTGGGTCTGAATTGCGTTCATGCATTAAACGAACCTCATTTGCATGAAATTCATGTTGTCCCAAATAAGCATAAAGCTGATCGATGTTGGTTGTGTGCAAGTCTCGAACCAGTTTGACATCTGTCACAAATTTGTTCCAGTTTCATGTTGCAGATGTTCATGTCAATGAGTAGCAGTGAAAATCTCAAGTAGAAGTCACGAAGTGATTCCCCCTTCTTATAGGCAAACTTATCGAAAATTCATATCATTAAATGCGTACCCACTCCCCTTTCCTGTTTTTTCGTCAATGAAGTTCCATATGCATTAGAAGTTGAACTCTTTCTAAAGGTCCTTGTTGACTTTATGATTGCTAACTAATGCATAGACTTCTGGTGGTAATCCTTAGAGAATGATATTTGTTGCCTTGACATCACAATCGGCTTGAATTGCTTCCGTAGGAGATAACTCAGAATATTTCTTTGGCCTTGTCACTTCATTTTCTTCAATTGAAGGCCAAATAAGTAGACCATTTTCGACGGATTCAAGGATCATTTGTCGATGTTGTCTATTCATCATGTATAACTCCATTCTGCTTTTCCAAGAGTAATACATATCCTTTTCCAAACAATAGGTGGACGATTGTCAGCACCCCAAAAGAATCGCTTTGTCAGAAAGAGTCGTCAATTAAGAATTGTGTATGTTAAAGATTACTTGGTTGACTTGGACGTTGGTAGAAAGTTTTGTTTGTTTATTTTTAAGTTGTCTTTTAAGTGTTTAATTAATGAAAAAATACACGGGATTTTACAAATTTCTTGTCAAAAACCGAGGAAACAATTGAATGTTTCACTGTGATTTTACAAGCAAACAAATTATACGTTATAATTTTAAAACTTGGTTATTCAGTTTCCCTCAAGCCAAGTTGTTCGTTTTCCACTTCGTCGAGTTGTTCGGTTTCCACACAAGTTGAGTTGTTCGGTTTTCACACAAGTTGAGTTGTTCGGTTTCAACTAGAGTGCAGTTGTTCGGTTTCAACTAAAGTAGAGTTGTTCGGTTTCAACTAGAGTGGAGTTGTTCGGTTTCAACTAGAGTGAAGTTGTCCGGTTTCAACTAAAATTAAGTTGTTCCATTTCCACTGAAGTCAAGTTGTTCGGTTTCTTACAGTAAAAACAAGTTTTTACGGTTTTCTTAATAATTCAAGTGTTCGGTTTTCCTCTTAAGACCAGTTGTTCGGTTTCATACACCAAATCGGATGGTTGTTCGTTTTACACTTAAGACAAGTGTTCGTATTCCCACTTAACGAAGTTCTTCTGTTCCAATTAGAGTTCGGGGTGTTAGGTCATTTCTGATTCTTATTTTTTTTTTGGGTTTTTTTGTGTGGTCTTTTGGATTATCTAGGTTGGGACAAGTGCCAGATGGGGAAAGGGAGGGTGGGTCTTGGTTTGTGGGTAGTAAAGATGGTATTTAGTGATTGTTTTTTTTCACTTAGTAGAGATTAGGGTTCTAGATCGGTGATTGTGAGTTTATTGTTTTGATAATTTTGGTTAGTTGAATATCTTCTTCTTTAGTTAGCTTTAGTATCTCTTTAATTTAAGTGTGACAGAGTAGTAATTAGTAGATTGAAATTGTAGATATATAATATGTGTTTTACAGTGAATATCTTTTATATTAGTTAAAGTTCAGATAGTGTAGTTCTGAGTGTCAAGTTTCTTCCGTACAAGGTATTTATTTTTTAATATATTCTTTATTTCCATATTTAATATGAGTAGCCCAAAAATAGTTTTAAAAGTAGGAGAAATGTGAACATTTTTAGTATGTTCCCCAAGTTCTTAGGCACAAAGTATTTTCTACTGTATAGTGGAGAGGGGATACTTGTTTTATATCTCATTGTTCTTCGTTAGATAAGTTATTTTCGAATTCTCTTTCTAGAAAGTAGTTTAAGTTTTCTCTCCCTGTTGTTTAACGTTCCTTTTATCATAGTTAGTTAGTGATAACGTTTAGTGAGTTTGAGTTCTTATCTAATTTAATCAGTGAGTGAGTTAAATCCTCCAAATTTCCAAGTCTCCGTAGTCAGTGAGTTGTTTGGTTTCCCTTGAAATGAGTTGTTCGACTCAGGTTGTTCGACTTGAGTTGTTCGACTCAGTTGTTCGACTCAGTTGTTCGACACAGTTGTTCGACTTGAGTTGTTCGACTTTAGTTGTTCGACTTCCACTACTACGAAACCCAAAAACTTAAAAACACAAAAAGGCACCCTTTTGATGATTGTTTTGCCAAGAAAATAATTGTACAACTAGTGTGACTAAACCTATAGAACAAGAAAATGAAAAACTTTAAGGTTTTTTAAGTGAAATTTAAAATTAAGATTTTGCTCTTTTTAAGATTTCGAACACAGTAAATGTAACAAAAAATGATATTTTTCTTGATTCTAACTTTGTACACTTTATCTTAAAGTTACTAGATCAGATTTACAAGGTCAATAATCCATTTAGTGTACACAATTAGCTTTGGAATCAAATGAAGAAACAATAAGGATGATTTTAGGCAAAAGCCAACGAACCAAAAGAAACACTTAAACACAAAAACTAAGCACACCACTCTATGGCTCTCATACCAATTGAAGAATACAAGTAATCTTTGATATGAAATAGGAAGGAACTTAGTGATAGAAAGTGGAAGGATGGATGTATTCTAGAGAGATAAAGTAAGAACATTTAATTCAATTAGCAAAGTGAGAATACAAAAACCAATACAACACCCTCTCAAGCTATAGAGAGGGTATTATATTATAACTTAGTTTGGCCGGCCATGGGCCTATTGATTGGCTTACCATGGGCCTTGGGCCATACTAGCTTAATATGATTAACATATCTAACTACGGGCTTTGACTAGTAAATATTGGAAGTGATCGAGACTTTTCTTGATCTTAACATACTCACAATATCATGATTCCAGCCGGAAACACAGAGGGATTACCACGTGATATTCCACTAGTTTAGTGTTAGAATAGTCCTTAGTATGTACAAAAGGAGAAAAAGTTAGAATCAAGAAATGTGTCGACTGATATGGAAGTAGCACTGGAAATAACCCAAAAAGGTGTTAGTTATGAAGTCTCGTGTAAGTGTTGAAGGGTTGAAGAATGAAACAATGAAATGTAATGATAAAGGGTTGAAAAGAAAATAAGCCTCCATAAAACTTAGGGCAAGAAACCGAGCGAGTCAATTACATAAAATTGTCAGAAACCCAATAAGGTGTTTGTCTTGTCTTGACATTGAACGATGCAGTGACGCTATGCACTAACCCTCCCTAGCACACCTCAAAGGTCTCTCTCAAACAGACTCTTGTTTCATTTCTCACAAAGATTACATGCATTTCTATCGACTTTCTCTCTCCGAGTTAGTTGATATTGAAAAGGTGGCAATCTGCTCCAGCCTTCGATCACTAAAATCAAAGTGCACTATTAAGTCTAGAGCGTCAAAGAGTTCATCAATAAATTTCTTATTAGGGACCACTTGTCAAAATTATTGCTTGCTATCTCACAAAATGTGAATAACGAGACATATTATTAAGAGTCCTACGCATTATCCTTGTGATTTTGCCAGAACATCCGAGTGATATAATTCACAGTGAAGATGGAAATCCTGCTTGAGTCAACATCAAACAAGCTCATGGTAGGTGACTTGTGCGATTCTATATGAATCAAACTTGTGACAACTGGAAAGAAATGATGGTGCGATTCTATAAGAATCAAACTTGTTCCAGGTTATGAATTGACGATTGATGATGAATTTTGAAATGATTAACACTCTCGATGTGTCACAAAACCACTTTAGCAAAGTGTACGGTCTGATTTGATTTCAAATCAATTTTTTATTTCAATCGGTGAGATAGTAACTCGCTGGTTCACTCTTATCGTGTTGTCTGCTTTGAGACGTTCCGATAATGAGAACATGCTAAGTTTGATGAATCTGATACATATGTGTTAGAAAGATTCGATACTTCAGCTGGAAATCCTGTCAAGGAGATTCTTCTTAAATTGAATCTACCTGATCACAGGTCGATCCTCACGGATTCGAAGGTTACTCCAACCAAACACGGGCGAATGACAAAGCCATATTCGCCCCCTGCTTTATTGCTAACTGTTTTATTTCAGGAATATTTAAAGATGGTGATGGAGGCACCTGATTCCAGCTGACTCACAAGATTCATTGCCACATGCTCATACCCTACCGACAAATATAAAGACATCATGAAAGCTCAAGTACATGTTTCAAGACTTCCGCTACTCTGATACCGTACGTCCTTCTTGAAGTGACAAAGTGTTAAAGTTAAAAAAATTCAAGAAAGATGCATTATTAAAGCTTTTCAAGATTATCAAATCAAGAAAGGTATGAGCATGTCGGTCCAGAAGTCACAAGTTCACGAGATGACAAAGTTTACAAGATGGCGAAACGAGATTATGCTTGGTTGATGATTTCAAGAAGCTCAAAGATCACATTCATGTCAAGACAAAAGAACTAGCTCAAATCTAAAGTCAATGATCACTACATCAAATCATAAGTTAATGATTGAAGTTAAAGACTATGAGCTCAAGACTGAAGTGAAAGCATAGTATGATATGTTTAAATTTTTGTAAATTGGAGTGACCTCCCTTAGGGGGAGATTGTTAGAAATATGAAAAAGTATCTGTCACTACCAATATAGTTAGTCATAGCTCGTAGTAAGCTGTATGGTTAAGTTAGAAAGGTAACTGGGTCAAAGGCCCATGGATAAGCCCACTATGAGTCCATAGCCGGCCATAGTAAGTCATATATAAACCCTCTCCATAGATTAGAAAGGGTGTTGGCTGTTCATTTTCTCACATTACACTAAGCTAATATTATCATTTTACTTTCTCTCTCTAAGTGTTCATCCAACCATCTCTTTCTCTCTCTAAAACTCTAAGTGAATCATTCCATACTTGTGTTAAGATATTCTACAACTATCGAGAACTGAACAAGCTAACTATCAAGAACCGCTACCCTCTTCCTAGAATCGATGACTTGTTCGATTAGTTACAAGGGTCACGGTATTTTTCAAAAATAAATATTCGATCTGGCTATCATCAATTGAGGGTACGCGAAGAAGACATTCGTAAAACTGCATTTAGAACGTGATACGAACATTTTGAATTCACGGTCATGCCTTTCGGTCTAACTAACGCCCCCACGGTATTCATGGACCTTATGAACCGCGTATGTAGGCCGTATCTTGACAAGTTTGTCATTGTCTTTATTGAAGACATCTTAATTTATTCAAAGTCTAAATAGGAGCATGAGGTTCACCTGAAATTGATATTGGAGTTGCTTGAAAAAGAGAAATTGTTCGGAAAATTCTCAAAATGCGAATTCTGGCTATAAGAGGTTCATTTTCTCGGACATGTAGCGAACAGTGATGGAATACATGTGGATCCCGGCAAAATTGAAGCAGTAAAGAATTGGAAGCCCCCAAAGACCCCAACTAAGATCCGTTCATTCTTAGGATTAGTGGGATATTATAGTCAAAGATTGCAAAGCCTATTACCCTATTGACTCAAAAGGATAAGAAAATTGAGTGGGGCGATGAGCTGGATAACGCCTTTCAAACACTAAAGGACATGTTGTGTGATGCTCCAATTCTGGCACTTCCCGAAGGTATAAATGATTTTGTAGTTTACTATGACGCCTCGAATCAAGGTTTTGGTTGCGTTTTGATGCAGAGAAACAAAGTGATAGCATACGCATCCAGACAACTCAAAATCCATGAGAAGAACT
>BQNB010025797.1:2441-50437 GCA_026074375.1 Tanacetum coccineum
TATTAAAA
The DNA here is from genome assembly GCA_026074375.1 of Tanacetum coccineum. NCBI lineage: Eukaryota > Viridiplantae > Streptophyta > Magnoliopsida > Asterales > Asteraceae > Tanacetum > Tanacetum coccineum. Next base: position 2,450 of record BQNB010025797.1, read on the forward strand.
TCAGCAAGGCGTTTAATACCAAGCCCTCCTTCCTCCTTCGGAAGACAAACAACCTCCCAAGCAACCTTCGCCTTACCACGCCCCAATATACCTTGACACCAAAGAAACCCGCGCATAAGTTGTTCAATATCAAGTAAAACACGAGTAGGCAGAATAAACATTGAGGCCCAATACACATTCATAGAGGAAATAACCGATTGAATCAATTGTAATCTACCCGCAATAGATAAGGACTTATTCTTCCAATCATTAATACGACACTCCACCTTTTCAATCAGCTCCTTACAATCCCTAAAGACAAGTCTAGAGGAAACTAAAGGAACACCGAGATACTTAACGGGCAAGTGACCTTCTGCAAATGGAAGAATCTGAAGAATAGCAAGTTTAATATGATTTAGCACATTACAAAAGTATGCGGTGCTTTTCGGTAAACTAGGAACAAGACCCGAAACTTGCTTAAACTCCTCAAGAGCTTCCATAATAACCGTAGCAGAACTAACATCTCCATGAGCAAATAGGAACAAATCATCCGCAAAGCATAAATTAACCAGCTCCAAATCCGAACAATAGCGATGAAACGTAAACGAATCAGAATCTTGCACCCGACGCTTGAAGATGAGAGTGAGAACTTCCATAACCATAGTAAACAAGTAAGGAGATAAAGGATCACCTTGTCTAAGGCCTCGTCTACCCTTGAAGTATCCATGGAGAGAACCATTAATACTAATAGAAAACGAGGTAGTAGAAACACACTCCATAATCCAATCCACCATCTTCACATGGAAACCAAAACACAAAAGAACCTGCTTAAGAAAGTCCCAATCCACCGTATCATACGCTTTTTGGATATCAACTTTAAAAGCGCAACGAGGAACACCACGATCCAAATGATAATTATGCATTAACTCCTGCGTTAATAAGACATTGTCCGCAATGCTACGACCTGGCACAAAAGCTGATTGATTCGGACTAATCAGCACCTTTAAACTCTCCTTAATCCGATTAGCAATAATCTTGCTAATACATTTAAAGAGAACATTGCAACAGGAAATTGGCCGGTAATCAGTCACACGAGTTGGATTTTTAGTTTTAGGAATCAAAGCAATAACCGTGTGATTAAGCTCTTTAAGGAGATTTCCATTAGAGAAAAATTCCCTAACAGCCGCAACCACCTCATTCCCCACAACATCCCACGCATCCTTGAAAAACGCAGCCGTGTAACCATCCGGACCTGGAGATTTTTCATTACCCATAGAGAACATAGCATCCTTCACTTCCACCTCACTAACATTTCGAACCATATAAAGAGCATCATTACCGGTTAACTTGGTAGGAAATAAGCCAAGAGTATCCAAAGGCTGTGTAACACCCGGTTGACCAAGAAAAACTTCATAATGCGTAGTAAAAGCAATAGGGACCTGATCATTCTCAAATAGGACTCCTTCCGAATTAGAGACAACATCAATACGACTTCTACTCACTCGGCTTTTGACAGCCTTATGAAAAAAAGCCGAATTATTGTCACCTTCTTTTAACCATTGCACCTTGGCCCTTTGCTTTAAGAATCGTTCCTGCAAAAGTAAAGCATTATTATAAGCAATAACATAGGCTGCCTCCTCATCACGAAGTGAAACATTGCTAGGATCACGATCAAGATCAGCTTGCACACGATCCAATTCCACCCGAAGAAGGTCGACATTCTGGTGGATATTTCCATGATCATAAAGAAGCTTCCTAAAAGGCTGTTTAAGAAGCTTAAGCTTCTTAACAACTTTATACATGTCAAAACCAGAAATATGCGAGTCCCAAACTCCCTTAACCACTTCCTTGAACCGAACATGCTGCGAAAGAATATTATGAAACTTAAACGGCTTAGGTTTAGCTTTAACATTACATGGGATTCTAAGAACAGCCGGGGAGTGATCCGATGTACGGTATGGTTGGAAAATAGCATGAGTGCCCACGAAGATGTCAATCAACTCTGAATTTCCCAATACTCGATCCAGCTTCTTCAATATACCATCACCTCCTCTCGGTTTTTGATTCCACGTGAATTGCAGCCCCGAGTTTTGAACATCAACCACCTCAATCTCATCCACACACTCCTTAAACTCCCGCATAGCAATGTCAATATAAGAAGAACCAACAGAGCTATCCGCAAGAAAAAGAGAGGCATTAAAATCACCAAGTAAACACCATGGTCGATTCCGAACATAATGTTTATGAGTAATTAGGTTATTCCACAGCCCCCGTCTCTGAATATACCTATTATGAGCATAAATAAAGGAACAAAACATTTCCTTCTTCTCCCTTTTAAACCAAATACGAGAATGTATCGCTTGGTCACATTGGGTAATGACAGCCACATCAACTTCATAATGGTTCCAGCCAAGAATTATACGGGTACCCTTTTGACATATATTACCATTCGAAGTCCACTCCCAATGTTTAAAAACGGTATTACACATTTTAATCAGATTAGAATCCTTAACATGCGATTCTAAAATAGCACAAACCGACAAGTTGTTTTCAAAAATCATCCGTCGAACCTCACTTTGTTTAGGAGAGAAGTTCAATCCCCTAATGTTCCAAGAACCAACACTAATCATGGGGAACCTCAACAACGGGAGTGCTTGCCCCCTCCGTATTAACAGTCTTCTTGGGACCACATTGTTGCTCCTCCAAAATGAGCTCCTCATCCACATCCGTATCACTTTCATTTATTTTACTCGAATCATACTTCCACGACTCATCCTCACCCCATACATTACCATCATCCTCATTCGACTCTAATACATTAAACGAGTTAGATGTGCTCACCAAATTATCATTTCCATTCATTTTAACCGTACTAGCATTACTCATTACTCGTGTATCATCCTTTTTATCATTCTGGTCTGATTGAAAAGAACTACTCTTGTCAACACACCTATAATAAAAGTTAGGTTTAGGTTTGGATAAAAGTTATAATTTTGAAACAGTGTTGTCAGTTCCCAATATCCCCAAACAGGTTTAACAATTTATTAAAACATTTTAATCTTTTAATTCCATATCATAGTGGTTTTAAACAACATTATCGCTTTTATGGATATTTTATAAAAACAGGGCAACACTCATTATAATTAAACTAATAATTTGTAACTGAAATTAGATTTTAAGAATACCTAATTAGAAAAATTAACATAGATTACTTAGAACAATAATAAATACTTACCCTATGCATTGTGAATGGATGGATTGGGTTTGATAATTTTTGATTTTCATCATGAAAACGGAGGTTTGAGAGTATTTTCTATTTTGTGTGTGTTTAAATGAATAAAATTGTAACTTATATATGTCACACCGCCCAGAAGTGCGACGTACTTGCTGCTAAGTACGACGTACTTCTGGGAATTTTTTCACATAATTGAATTTTTAGCATATAAATTAAAATGAAAATAAAATATAACATCCAATCCATCACTAATAACATTAACATTCATTCATAAAGGACTATAAGTCCGCTACATTAAACACTTATCCTTCACGGATTACATAGATTTGCTAAGTTTTATTCAAAAGCGGGTCAAAATAACATAGAACAAAAATAAATGTAGGAGCATATGGTGCACTCCTATTTGTTCATCCATAGATTTGGTGACATAATGTCACTCAACTTATATCGTCCGATGTCTTTATCTCAGTTTCCTTAGTCTCATAGCCTTGTTCGAAAACATTCCCATATGGGTCCATGACTCTTATTTTGACATTCCACTTTCCATCACCATCCTCTTTAGTATTATTCCCCAAATAGTTAGGTGCCCACTCAGTATTGTTTTAGTGGGACGGGTAAAGCTCCAAAAAAAGATATGGCCTTCTTCCAAACACAAATCTTCTTGAATAGGTTAATAGAATCTTGAAAGGCAAGAGCTTTATCCATTGGTCTTTATAGTTCAAATACTTAGCACGATTGGGCCCAAAGAATGGCTTCCCCGTTTCATCTCTCTTTAAATAATAATCTTCATCATTATCACTATCACTCTCCCCATAAACATTCCTAACTTTCACCGCATCAAATTTTTGATGAACAAAGCCATGTTCGCTGTGTGAGACGGTTCCAGTTTCGCATGATCATATGTTTTTTGAGTGCTCGTTCTCTCGTGGCATTTGGGACAGAATCAAGGTTTTTGCTGGTCTTGACAATTCGCAGCCTAATATTTATAGTATTATTAATGCTTTATTGCCTATTGTCAAGAGACGTACTACTAATTGCGTGATTGCGAAGCTTGTTGTGGCAGCCTCGGCTTATTTTATGTGGCAAGAACGTAATTGGAGGCTGTTTCAGAAAGGAAAACGCACGATTGACCAAGTGGTGGATTGCATTAAGTCTGTTGTGCGTTTGAAGCTTTTATCTTGCAAGATGAGGAAGTCCAAGAGTGGTGAAAGATTAGCACGGCTTTGGGATCTCCCTGAAGCTATTTTTGTCTAGATTTATGTTTTGTCAATTTTGTTTATGCACCATCAGGTGGTTTTTTCCTATTGGTGTTATTGGTTATGTAATAGGGTTATAGTTATATGGCATGTCATATAGCTTAGTGGCTGTTCAAGCTTGTGCTTGAGGTTAATGTGACATTCAGTCACATTCCATTGTCCTTATTATCTCTTGGGTGATTAATATATTTTATCGGGGAAGTGTCCCCTTTACCCAAAAAAAAATGGTTGACATCTTTCCTTTAACTGTGTTCATAATTTGTCCACAAGTGTATAAGAAACTTCTTCCAACAATAATAGGAACATCTCGATCCACGGGTACATCTAAGAGCATGAAATTAGCAAGTATGGTGGTAACCCCTACTTGGCAAAGGACATCGAGCAATCATCCCATTGTCTCTGCACTTGAGTGATCGACCATTATAGCTTTGTCACTTTTGGCATAATTTGATCTCTTCCCAACAACTCATATATACGATAAGGCATCACATTCATGTTCGATCCGGTGTCAACCAAAGCACGATAATTGTATTTGCCTTCCAAACGAATTGGTAACACGAAAACTCTGGGATCTCCTTTTTCTATTATAGCTTTGTAGCCTTTTATCAACTCTTCACGAACCATTTCATCTTCAAGTTCAAATTTCCCATCCAATTTGAGTTTATTGAGTAAGACAATATCGAGTAACTTTTTGTGTTTATCACTATACTTTAAGGTCTCAATTATCGGCCTCCTTTCATTTAGTACCATGATCCTCTCATATAGGTCTTCTTTCGTCTCCTCTCGAGTAAGTTCTTCTTGGGTTCTTGGTCGGTTAATAGTAACGGAAGGCCCCTCACCATCATAACTCATTCTATAAGTGTTGGAAGGTTTATTTTTGTTCCTTAGATTCTTTCCCATGTTGTAAACAAATGGCGGGAAATCGGTTATGTCAAGTGGTGGTAACTCTTCAACATTTATACTAGATAGTATAGCATCTAACTCATCATCAGAATCATAATTAAAAGTAATGAGGTTGGGATAAATGGTAAGAATGTCATTTCCAAAGTCAACGATCGCCTTAGTAAGCTTAAGGAATAAACGTCCAAAGATAACCTCTGGCTCAACGTCATCCTCCTATGGATTGATAACAAAACCAACAAAATATAACTCTCCCTTCAAAGCAATGATCAATTCCCGGTTTACTACATTTTTACCATTTTTCTTCACCTTAAATTTCAAACCAAGCTTAATTGAAAACTCATTTGAGATCAAATTCTTTTCATATTCAAGATCAATAACACCATCATAAGCGTCTAAACCTTCCACAAAACACAGAGTAATGTAACGTTCGCAAACCTCTACGGTTTCCATTCTATGAAAAATGAATTCCTTAACCTCCTTTTTTTCCACTATCCGTGGTATCCAGATACTCAGGTCCATCTCAGTGACCTTCACTCTCGATCATGTCATTTAATGTAATCCTATGGTGCTCATCCATACATAAACTTCCAAGGCTTGTATGAGGGTCCATTCTTATCTTTCGACAACATAACATTGAAACAAACATTAGTGCGTTATTACACATAAAGCTAAATAGAATTTTACACTCAAGTAACATTAATAAACACTTATAGATCAAAAGACATATTTGTTTCATCAAAATAAAGAAGATGTACATGTTCTGTAAACGTACAAGTGCAAAAGTGCGACACACTTTATAAGAAGTGCGGCGTACTTCCCTTGGAATTTTGAAACTTTCCGCGACAACCGGCGTACTTAATAAAAAGTGCGCCGTACTTAGGCTTGTTTCGGTTATGATTTTTATAAAACCTTTTGTTTTCAGAATACCAATGATAGTAAACTCATTTTTATCATTAAACTTGACATAAAAATTATTAATAAGCAGTTTAATCATAGTAATCATATGAGGAACATTTATGAAACATATTTCATCAAAAAAATTCATTTTCGCATTTATATGGTTTTTGTATTGTGCATGTATACTTATACAGGTAATAAGCTTATTTAAGCAGATAATAATCATACCCTGATAGCACAATTCACTTAGAGTTAATTCAATAAGCATAGAATAATTTTTAGCATACGTAGCATATTTTTTGATTTTCGGCTTAACACGTTTTTCACGGTGATCAATCATACAAGTACATTCATATGATAGCAAACAGTAAATAAACATCACAAAAATATCAACAAACACATATTTAAGCATAAGTTTAGAAAGTAAATATTTTTTTGGTTTTTTAGTTTTAATATACGAATTATACAAACAGATAAATTCAACTAATAAAAACACAAAGAAAGCTATTCTCATTTTCTCAGAAGTAAATTTAAACATTGAAAGGTTTTTGTTATTGTTTTGATTCGACACAGAAGACATTTATTTAAAATTCTCCAGAAAGTGTGGCGTACTCCTAGGTTTTCTAGAAAGCGCGGTGTACAAAAAGGTAAGTACGACGTACTTTCTACAACAGAAACGAGTTATTGGTTCAGTCTGCCAGAAAACTGTACGGCGGGGTGGTATAATTTTGCAAAACGGTAAGAAAACTCAAAAGAAACAAATATCAATCCCCGACAGCGGCGCCAAAAACTTTGATGAGTTGTAAAAGTTATAAATTTATAAGACTAGTTTCACCAATTCAAACCAACACACGAATAAAGTGTAACCCCGTATATAGTATAGATTTTAGGTAAGACCAAGTCGTTCCACGGGATTCATGTTCTTAACAGTTAACATATTTTGCAAGAAGTATCTTTAGATTTGTCACGGATCCAAAGATTGATTATAAAGACACAATTTACAAGTTAATAATTTTTGTACACAAGTTGATTAAAAGAATGTTTGTTTAGGCCACGAATAATGAGGATAAACATACACATGGATAGGAATGCACACACAAAAATAAGAGCATAAGAGCAAGAATCGACGCATAATCGATTAAGCAAGCATCTATTTAATATAAAAATAAATCCTTTCGGCCTTTACTTCTTATTATACCAAATGCTTTATGAATGATTTGTGGATAACGATAATAATATGATGCTCAAGTTCGTCAGACATAAGATTAGGCGTTAAACATTTGGTTGATAAAAGTTTTATTAATCAATTCTCACAAAATTAATATCGGGTCATTCATAGACAAATAACATGAAATCTCATCATGGTAAAAGAGACTTTCGACCTTTTTCTATCACAAATGATGAATCAAACATTTATCAATTATCCAAGTACTCCAACATCGAGTATCATATTAATATAATCATAAGCATGAATCCATAGCATATTTTACATCATAAATCCTATTTAGCCCAAACAAACATCACACTACTACTACAAACAAAACACATAACCAAGTTAGTAAATTCACTAGAAATCATATTTAGAAGAGTAATGAGTTTATACCAAAGCTCTCCAAGTTTGATTGCGTTTACATAAGTTTTCCCGAATGAAAACTACAAAAGTACCCAAACAATATTTCAACTATCAATTCCCCTATCACATAAACTATAGCTCGAATACTCCTTCCAAATTCACCCTCCTTGGTGATATAACAAGTAGAATGGATGGACTATGGGTTAGTTCGTCCTTTCTTTCTCTCTTTTTGTGATTTTTCTCTTCTTCTTGATTCTTATTGTATCTATATGAAAACATAAAGTTGAGACTTCAATTTATAGACTTATGAACCCCCAATGAACGTGGGTAATAAGTACTAAAGGCTAATGATCGAACTCCAATCAATGCCATGGGAATTAATGATATTTTTGTAACTGCAGGTGTAAGTACGCTGTACTTAACTTTGAATTAAATTCCCTTTTCCCCGTTTACAAGTACGCCACACATAATAGTAAGTGTGTTGCACTTTGCTGCGAGTTCTTATATTATTCTTCTATGTCTTTTCTCTAACAGTCATTATATCTTAAACAGATATCTCTTTCGTTTCTAGTCCTTCCTTGCTTTCTTCAATCCTGAAACAACTATTACATGAATAAGTATCTAAAGATATGATATTTAATATATTTATATAAATAAATAATGTATAAACAAGGAATATTTTATGTATAATTAGAGCGTTATCACGACTCTTGTCTAGATGCACAGCTGAAGATATTTTTTGGTAATGTTATTTCAACTGCGAGATTGCTGCATATTTTGTGTTAGAAAGTCTATAAAATGTGATGGGGGAAAATTGAGTCCATACATTAGTTAATGCAATGAAATAAAAAGTGAGCAAAACAATTACTATAAGTGTTAAAAGATCGTAACACATTTCTGCCTAAGATAACATCTTTTAAAGAAAGAATGGCTTATCTTTACTGGTCAACACAGTGCAGCTCATTTCGTATGTTCAATTAAGTGCTTTTATCACTGCTACTTTATTAGTAGTTTCATTAGAGGCATGTCTATTTTGATTCCTTAGAAGTTCAAGCTATTGCTTGAGGTTAATGTAGCATCTCAGCTACATTCCATTGTACTTAACTTTTTTGTGATTAATACAATTTACCGGGATAACCCTTTACCCAAAAAAACTGGTCAAAAAATCATATGTTACAAAAACAAACAAAAAACAACCAAACTGTACCTGTAAACCTACATGCAATTCTTGGTTGCAAACATAGTGTCATTGAAAAAAGTAAGTGTAACACCCCAAAACCGGTTTTTAGGTATTTTATTACAACTATGACATTAAGTAAGTTTGAATACGACTTTTATAACTTAAAGGCTCTACGTGATTGATTAGTCAACTCGATAGTCAAACTATAAGCTTATATAATATGTAGATGGTTTTTACAAAGTTTGACGTGTCACCTTTATAAAAGAATAGGACTTGAAGGACCTAATGTGTCAAATGGATAAAGTAATAACTAATTTATTCTAGAATTTTCATAAGTCTTCACACTTTTCTTCGTATTTCTAGTTTGTGTTGGGTGGGACAAACCAAGAGATGGAGAGAAGGAACCAATAAGATCTTGTTGATCAATTTAAGTGAAGATTAAGGATCTAATCAAGCAGATAAAATTTAACTAAGATCTTGTGCAAGTAAGTAATGCTTATTGTTGATTTGATTGAGTTATGGTTTATAAGCTAATTAAGGGGGGGGGTTGGTAAATGATGTTTTGAAGCCAACTAATGAGGTTATAATGATATTAGGTTAAGCCCTTTGATGAGTAATAGTCTAATTGAGAGATTTTGAGGTTATCGTATGATCATATGAAGGTTGATTATGAAATAGGTATGTCTTGGATAAAGATTAGAAACCTTTTAGTTGTAAGTAACTAAGTATATAAAGTGTTTATGATATATGATGATTTTGGTCTAGGAATCAAAGGAGGTTGATGGAGCTTGTTTTGGTAACTTGGCTATGAAGCCAAGGTAAGTAACTATGATTATGTTGTATTGAAATTATCATATTATGTATTATGAAGGAAGGTGTTGAGTCATAAGAATCTTGGCTTAATGAGCATGACGTAATAGAGACTTGGATAGTTGGATTGTGTAGCTTATGTGGGTTTAGTCTAATGGTTATAGATAACCAAAGGTATGTGGTGATTTTAATATGTGATTGTGTAGATTAAAGTATGAGATGATTTGTATTGTTATATGATAATTATGGTTATAGATTATGGTGATTCAAGTGTTGAATGGTTATAGTCTTTGGAATATATGTGGATGTTTCATGATTCTAACATAATAAACGAATGTAAAATATGTGTTATTATTTGGCTACTTACTAAGCGAAAGCTTACCATTACACATATCAACATTTTTAAATTGAAAAAACAGACCACGAACACGAAATTACTTACATGCAGTGGCACACGATCGTCGATCAAATATCGTTCCTGCCGGTTTTGAGTTTGGGTTGGTGCGTCTCGACGTGTGTTAGGGGGGTGTGTGTGTAAGAGTCTGTTCTATCCCACCCAGCATATACGCAAGGCTGAAAGACGACGCTAACATGAAATTTGACCCAAACTATCATTTGGGCCAACCCAATCGCAACCGTCTCCAGCCCAAAGCAAAACCACGTCATTTTTTAACCTTTAAAATGCCGTCGTTTGCTTCGCTAATGTATATAACGGTAGTATGATTAAATTACGATTATAACCATATATCAGAAAAAAAAATTGTATAGTTATTTGTATGTTATGTTTATCATACTTTTAGATCCTTATATATTCACCGCTTCACTTATTTACTTAAACATATTAAACGGGTCACAAACGGGTTATACGTGCTAAGCATGTATAGATTAGAGCTAAGTTTTTTGACACGAATAATAAATGGGTCATGTGTGGATAGTGGTCATAATAACCCGCTAAATTATGAACCGAATAAATAAGAAGGATGTGTATCAGATGAAATGGAGGCTTTTTTCCGGTTTGAGTTAGTCCCAGACACACACCACACCCCCTCAAAAAACTCACATTCCATTTCTCCACATCTCCTTGAAAAACGATGAGCGGAGGAACACAATCAATAACATTACATGTAATGCGGCTATGCCGTCCAACTTTCCACAACGAAAGGTCTCTCTGTTTTGATCTTTCTGATTTAATAATCAGAGAAGATCTATTCGACGATGAGTCAGCTCACCTCATATTCGTCGTTTAATTCAATCTCAATCTCAGACTGATTTGACCTGTCAGTAACTATAAGCACATAAGAACCAACATAAAACTGTAATACCATTTCCTCACACCTAAATAAAACACAATTTACAACGTACATAATTATACGAATCTCAGCGGCAACATTTTTAAACAAATATAAACAAACGCTCACATCAGGACTAATATTACTACTTTTAAACACAAACAAAAACTCAATATAACATAACATAAACCTTAAATGACATGGTTTCAGCAACATACTTTTGTGATGTGTCGTTATGTGTAGGTAGTTTTTATTATCAAGTTTTACTATTTATATTTTGTCGACTTTACCTATTAACAAACACTAACGAGCAGTGTACCTGATCAGTTGTAGGTTCGTTGGTAACTAGGGTGTCGATCACTAAGAGTGAGCATTAGTACTTAAATCTATCACTATTTTAGTTATCTAGGTTAGTCCTAATTTATCCTAATTAATTATATCTAAACCTAAACTAACGCAAAGAGGGGTTTTTAGCCTGAGAGACTGGCACGAGTTTTAGTTTATTCTAGCCTAATTGATGACAAATAAAGCAATAAACACACACAAGCATATAAACAAACGATAAAGAAGCGGTCTAACACAAATGTTAAGAAAACGTATCAACAATATTTAATCTAATAAAATGTAGGAATTGTCTAAGTGTGCAATGATTGTATTACTTCGTTGGTGTTAAATCATTCTTAAGCTAGGTGGTTCTTCTCCCTAAACTCTAGGTTTGTATTATAGTTAATCCTGTCACAATTAATCTAAACTCGCGTAAAGCTTACACCTCTTATTATAATCTATCTAGGAGTCAACATTGGTGGATATCAAAACCTAGCTCATCAAGGCTTTACCCACTTATGTTTAATTGTTATATATATGCTGGTATTCTATGATCCAAATCGCTATCTAAAGAAACAGAACGTCATTTGTAATCCTAAGTCACCTACTTAGTCTACCTATTCACTTAACCAAGGGAGTAATCGAGGAATAAATTTGTAATCCTATAATCCAGAGTCACATATATAAGCTGTATGTATTATTTATCCCATAGTCTATTCTACTTGGTCCGTACTCCTAGATCCAGTTGAATGATGAATAACACATAATCAAACATAAACAGATATGAAGGGATAAACATAATCAACATGCAACGAATAAGTAAATAATCGATATAAACAAACCAAACATTAAATTGTCATAAACATGGCTGATACTTAAAGGTATCAGCCCATAGTCATTGTAAAATTACACAATATCATAGACGACCGATTAAAGTAAAGTAACAATACGCTAACCGAACGCTTATAGTGGAGTGTAGAGATTACAAGAGTTTTCCTATGATCTTGAGGCACTTTACTAACTTCTTTAGCTTCTAAAATTGTCTGATATCGAACTTGGTGGTTTAGGGCTTCGCTTGCATACTGAAAATCATATTTAGGGTCGTCTATTTATAACCTCTGAAGTCATTCTTATGTAGGTAGTAGATTAGTAGCAATTTTATTGCTTGTAAGTGTCCTATCTGGACTGAGATAAGGGAATTCTCCCTTATCATTTGTACTTCAATGATTTTTGGTGTAATACAATTTACAAGGGAAACCCTTTACCCAAAAAAAAATTATAACCTCTGAAAACTGGTCAATACGCCGTATCGAAAAGGTCCGATACGGCGTATTGGGTAACTTGGCGTAGGCTCCACGAATATAATATCCCAGAATATTCATAAATCGTCTTTGAATATGGAGTATAGGGTCTTCTGGATACGGAGTATTGCGTCTTGTTCGTCATGGATGCTTTTGTGAAGTTAGGGCACAGATACGTCGTACTGCTGATGTGAATACGGCGTATTGATAGTCAATCTTTGCTTGTACTGGATGTTGACCAATGTTTCATATACGACGTATCTGCTGATGTGGATACGACGCATTCTTCAAAGTCATGCAATGGTCTTGAATTCGTCTAAGTCTTGGGATACCGCGTATCCGTCTAGAATGATACGACGTATTGGTTATCAGAATCAGACGACTTTATTGCATTCTTCGTTTATGCTCCAAAATGCGTGCTTTTCACTAACTTTCACCATTTGCTCGATAATATCTGTAATTAATAAATATAAGCAATTAAGTATCAATTCATATACAAAATAATGTAAAACGAACAATGTAGCTAGGATAAATGATGCTAATAATGTGATGTTATTTGATGTCATCGAATATCCCCCACTTGAATTCTACTTATCTTCAAGCAGACTCTAGATTTTTTTATGAAATTGTATCCAAACAAATGTATAAGATTTTTACTTAAAGCATTTGCACACAATCAAACACCTCACGAAATAGAAAAATAAAATCACTCAAATCACTCAACTAATCTATATGGTAATATTTAGTAATTCGCTCAATTGCTCAATCGTGAAGAGTATTCTATCATAAGCTTGGCAAGGATACACATCTCTACTACTAAAGCTAGGGAGTAACTAGTCTGAAAAGGTAAATCGGATGAATGTGACAAGGTTTAAGGGTTGATCATTCTTTTTAATCTCTATCGATACCAATATTCCAAAAAAAGGCGACAAAACCACAAATGCACGCCCAAATCCATGACCGTGACACTTGTGATTGCTTAAATCCTTAACTCGAATAAGCTAAAGAATAAGATTAAGTAATATTTACAAACAGTATTACACCAACAAGGGCGACAAAACCACAGATACACATCCAAATCTATGAATGAGACAAGCGTAATTGCTCAAATCCCTCATTCGAGTAAACCAAAGATTAAGATGAAGAATGATATAGGGTAGGTATTAGGAATGAGAAACAATTATAATTGGTGTAAAATAAAATAATAAAACGAATAGATTAAGTCCAAACAAATAAAGAACAATGTCGCTGGCTACTTTCCCAACCACAACCTTGAAAAAGACACAAATCACTACTAACTCACGCTTTGTTTGGTAGACACGAATTAGACTGAAAGATGTCTTAATTATCATCCTTACGATACATAAAAACAACGTAGTTGGCATTCCCGTAACGTTCAACTCCCAATCATCCATAATATAGTACAAAAACAGTGGCGATATCGACCACTTGATACAAAAAATACATAGTTGGTTTATATTGTGACCAACTAGAAATAATATACAACAAAACTTTACATCGTTGGTTTATACCACGTACCAACGAATAATCGATTATCTCATAAATAATAAAATCGGTTAAGTTTAAATGAACCGATTATCTCACAAACCTCTCCTTTTCTTTTCTTTTTTGTATTTTACTGTTTTTTTGATTTTTTTTTATTTTTGATTTTATTTTTTTAAACATTGTAAAATTTCACCACTTCAAGATTATAATAAATCTAGACAATATTTCCATAATGCTCATAACTTAGAAATAAAAATAATAGTAAAAGTAGTAAAAACACACGAACGATAAAAATAAACTACTTTCACATTCCCAATTGCAATGTGAAATTCCTGACCTACCAAAGATAAGAAATATGCACACGAACACAAGAAGTACATACTTTTACACAAAAGCAACTAGCAATAGATTAAAGACTTAATCTATAGGGTAGGCTAAGGTGTAAAGGTGTAACGAAACAAATTTTTGGTGGTGTAACAAATGAAAGGAATGCGCTCATAAGGTTTTTCTAGGGGTATCTTACTCTAAAGATGAGAGTAAATAAAAAGGTTTATACGGGGGCTAACTAACCAGTGTGGTTAATTATATATCACAATGTTTGTATAGGCTTTATGGTTTAATCCTAAAAGTTTACTAATCTGGGCAAGTCACTCCAAAATCTTATTATGGTGGTCTCGAATAGTATACCACGCCAAGTTCTAAAGTTTCCTACAATCACCGGCACACTCATATTTTTGCGGAATTTTGGGTTAAATGGGAGAAACGAAATAGGCTTAATTCTCACAATATGGAAATACAGGTTATGTGTGCGGGTCATGCAACTAATAATTTCATAAAAATATGCTAAAATTTTAAAATTTAGGTACAAATTAAGCATATTATTGTGTGAATAAGGACAAGTAGTGTTCTAATTCTCCCCCTCCCCCTACTTGAGATATACAACGCCCACGTTGTATAAATATAACATGAAAAACAGGAAATATAAAGAATTAGAACAGAAAACTCCCTTGAGATTTGCTCGTTATGATCCTCTATTATGCGTATATAAGCAAGATTATGTGTTCAAAAGGCGTCTAGATGTCAGCATGACTACAACACACATAAGATTCCAGTTTATATGTATACCACCAATTTCATTAACTCACATTTAGTACATTCCTGTCTAAATCTTAGAAAAACATAGCAATTGCATCTCTATATAAACGTCGGTTAGAAAATAAAGTAAAAACAAAAACTGTACAGGCAGTCGATACGCCGTATCCATGTTTCAAGATACGTCGTATTTAAACCTGTATGAAAAACAATCCTAATACGGGTTAGAGGTCAAATACACTGTATTCAGAAATCTGAATACGCCGTATTGACAAGTCTAACAATAAAGTTTTGAAAAGAGCAGGAAAATAAAAGGGATAACATCCAGGTTTGTCAATGTGCCGTATCCATTGAATTGGATACGCCGTATCGACATCCTGGGAAGACAGACTATACGAAAAATTGAAATTACATTTCGGGTTGTCTCCGGCAAGCACTTTTGTTTACATAAAAGTCTTTAAGTTAGACTTCCTTCAACTCAGTCCATCTCGTGAATGCTCACGTGTCCACGCGTGAGCCAATCGACCTTATTTTTGTCCCTTATGTATTCCGGTCCCAAATTCAAGACTCCTTTAAATAAGCCTTTTAGCTTTTGATATGGGTGCAAAATTCCATCCAACTTGTCATGTGCACTTACTTTAAGTAATGGCCTAATCTTGTTACATTGCTCGTTAAAGAGATGTTTGTACCTTGGGTGCGACCTCGCCATTTGATAAGTGACACTATCATTACCATCACCAATAGTAATGAATCCATCAAATCGTTTTGCTTCAACAATCGCATTCCTACAAAACGGTTTTCCAACAATAATATCTCACATGTCTTTATCACGGTAAGCATCCATATTATCTATAACTGCAAAATCTGTCACAATTGAAAAGTTTTCAACAAAGATAGGTACATTTATAAAAGCTCCAACAATATTTTCCCTTTATATTCAACTTTATCTTTCATTGTCGAGTTATAGAAATCTTTAGACATAACATTAATTGACAAGACGGGGAAAAGGTTGGCAATTACATGTTTATATCCTATCATGCAAGAAAATTGTAGATTATATGCACAATTAATTTTGACATTTCTATCGTAGTCGCAAAAACTAGGGTATTCGTCAATATCCTCAATCATCATATCATTATTCCTAGTTTTGACTATATAAGCTTTAGGTTTGTCAATAACTTCTCCTTCCTCAACGGTTGGACCTAAGTCTTCGATCTCATGATTTCTAAGCTGTAATGGTTCATTTAGATCGTTTAACTCAATAAAATCTTCAAAGTCGGGGTCCTCTGATCTATTTAAAATTAAGGCTTCTCCCATTAGTCTAGCTTCTAAATCAAGTTCCATTCTCTCTCTTAATCCTAAAGCATAAACCTTTTTAATTACGTTACTAGTAAGGCTATCACTTTTAAACACTATTTTGTCATTCCCAATCCTCAAAGCAATTTTTCTTTTAAACACATCAATTTTAACGTGAGCAATAGACAAGAACGGTCTTTCGAGGATCAATGGGATCTTGGTATCCTTGGGCATATCTAAACAATAAAATCCACGGGAAAGACAAATTTATCAATTCTTACTAGCGCATTTTCTTCAATTCCCTTAGGACGTTTCACAGTTTTATCAGCCAATTAAATGATTAATTTAGTAGGAGCTAATTTTCCTAAACCTATATTAGTAAAGGTCGAATAAGGCATAACACTAACGCTAGCTCCTAAGTCAGCTAAGGCTTTATCAAAGCATATATTATTAATAGTGCAAGGTAAAGTGAAACTCCCTAGGTCTTTTTTCTTTGGAGGTAGAGCATCTTTAACAATAGTTGAGCATTGCTCATTCATCTTCGCTTTGATCTCCTGCTCGATTCTCTATTTCTCCTTGAGCAATCTTTCCAAGCTTGTACCAGATTCCGTTGAATTGACTTG
Organism: Tanacetum coccineum; assembly: GCA_026074375.1. Lineage (NCBI taxonomy): Eukaryota > Viridiplantae > Streptophyta > Magnoliopsida > Asterales > Asteraceae > Tanacetum > Tanacetum coccineum. The sequence goes on from BQNB010025797.1 coordinate 19,714, forward strand.
CAGCTCATCCAATTTCTTTGATACCTTCGTCACATCATCACCATATTCTCTTAAACGACTAGGAAAAGGAATAGTCACTTGACTAAGTTCGATCAATGGCATATTATAGTTCTTCTGTAGGCTCGATACGACGTATCAGTTGGATCCAATATGGCGTATCGAGGGCGCTTCAGCTTCTTCACTAGTCGAGATTGATTTGACATGATCTCTCGGGTTCGTTTCAGTTAAACTAGGAAGACTTCCAGATCCCCTTTCTTGAAGCACCTTGCTTATTTGTTCGATTTGAATCTCTAGTGCTTTGATTAAGGCTCCTTGATTTTTGATTGCAGCATTCGTTGAAGCTCGATTTGTATTATTAGATGGTTCTTTCCGATTGGTGTTATTGGTTATGTATTTGATAGTTTAGATCTCATATGGCATGTCATATGAGGAGGGGTTGTTCAAGCTAAATGCTTGAGGTTAATGTGGCATACGGTCACATTCCATTGTACGTTCATTGACTTTTTTAGAGTAATATAATTTACCGGGGATGTTTTCCCCTTTACCCAAATTAGAGTTTTCATCATGTCTTATTTCAGATTCAGCCATAAATTTGCTCAACAATTCTTCCATCATTTGCCTTTGTTCTTGATATGATGGGTTTCCATTGTCTCTTTGATGGAATCCTGGACCAACTGCTCTATACCTTGCTGCTTGTGGAAATGGTACCCCAAATTGGGTGTAGTACGCTTCTTCAAGCGTCTTTCCTTCCTCCTTCAATGGACAATCCTTAGTGTAATGAGCTCCATTGCATACTTCACACCCTACTTGAGCAACATACACCTTTTCATTTACTTTCTTGATTTCTCTGCCAAGATTGTTTAGTTAATCTTGAATAGCATCTAATCCATCAGAAGTATTACTACTTCTATTTCTAGTAAAAGCCCCATCGTGCCATTTTTGAGAATTATCAGCCATTTCTTGGATGGCTTTCTTAGCATCAACCGCACTTATTTTAGGTACGTCTCCCTTAGAATCAAGAATTTGTCTAGTAGGCACATCCAAACCTTTGTAATACATAATCAACTCCTGCATATTAGTTAAGTAATGTTGAGGACATCTTAATAATAGTTCCTTGAATCGTTCCCAAGCCTGATGAAGAGTTTCATCTGGCTCTTGCTGAAATTTATTGATTTCCTCCATCTTTTTAGCAGTACGAGCAGGTGGACAATATTTGCTCAAAAATTTTCCTTCAAGAATATCCCAAGTAGTAATTGAACCAGCAGGTTAATTCCTTAACCATCTATGAAGCATGAGTTGATCTTGAGTCACATCTGGTGTAGTAAATAAGTCAACTATTTCAAAAACTCTTTCAATGTGCTCATTTGCATCTTCGTTTTCTGACCCACTAAAAGTATTATTACGCAGCTCGTTGAGAAATTGACCTTTCAGTTAGACTTTAGCATCCTTGTTAAATTTTTGTCTAGCAATACCTGAGCCATATTCTTCTCGGGTCTTTGTCATGTACTCCTCCATTGTTTCAGTCATTGTTTCTGTGATTTCTTCTTCAAACTGATCTTCGTAATCAAAAAATAACTCGAATCCCGGTGGAGCCGAATGGTCCAGACTCGGTGTCCTAAAAAGTTTCCTAATAGAATAAAACGCTTTCTCAGGCTCTTTGAAAGTTTTAACGAGCTTTTTCCTCGAACTTCTGGTCATGCACTACCCGAAACAAGGTTAAAATATCAGTAGGATAGGTTCTGAAGAAGGAAAATTCAGAAAACTAAACACGAAAACCGAATACGAAAAATTACATATGCTGCTGTATCAGACAATCGATACGCCGTATTTAGTAAGCTGAATACGTCGTATTGATGTTTGATGTCGAATACGCTGAATATGCTTTTAAAATTGAATACGCCGTATCCAAAGAGATGAATACGCCGTATTCTGTATTCGAACAGAAAGAAAACAGCAAAAACTAATAATGCAGAAAAACAAATAAACGCACAATATGTAAAATTATACAAATGCAGATTAACTAATTTAATCTAAAAACTAAACTAAAACACTAATAAACAAGAATTAAACAATTTCACTTCCCGTCAGCGGCGCCAAAAACTTGATATGTCGTTATGTGTAGGTAAATTTTATTATCAAGTTTTACTATTTATATTTTGCCGACTTTACCTATTAAAAAACACTAACGAGCAGTGTACCCGATCAGTTGTAGGTTTGTTGGTAAGTAGGGCATCGATCACTAAGAGTGAGCGTTAATACTTAAATCTATCAGTATTTTAGCTATCTAGGTTACTCCTAATTTATCCTAATTAATTCTATCTAAACCTAAACTAACGCAGGGGGGTTCAGCCTGAGAGACTGGCACGAGTTTTGGTTTATACGCCTAATTGATGACAAATAAAGCAATAAACACAGACGAGCAGATAAACAAACGATAAAGAAACGGTCTAGCACAAATGTAAGGAAAACGTATCAACCATATTTTAACTAATAAAATGTCAGAATTGTCTATGTGTGAAATGATTGTATTACTTTGTTGGTGTTAAATCATTCTTAAGCTAGGTGGTTCTTCTCCTTAAACACTAAGTTTGTATTATAGTTAATCCTGTCATAATTAACCTAAACCCGCATAAAGCTTACACTGCTGATTATTATATATCTAGGAGTCGACATTGGTGGATATCGAAACCTAGCTCATCGAGGCTTTACCCACTTATGTTCAATTGTTATATATATGCTGGTAGTCTACGGTCCAAATCGCTATCCAAGGAAACATATTGTCATTTGTAATCCTAAGTCACCTACTTAGTCTACCTATTCACTTAACCAAGAGAGCAATCGGGGAATAAATTTGTAATCCTATAATCCATAGTCACATATATAAGTTGTATGCATTATTTATCCCATAGTCTATTCTACTTGGTCTGTACTCCTAGATCTAGTTGAATGATGAATAACACAAAATCAAACATAAACAGATATGAAGGGATAAACATAATCAACATGCAACGAATAAGTAAACAATCGATATAAACAAACCAAACATTAAATTGTCATAAACATGGCTGATACCTAAAGGTATTAGCCCATAGTCATTGTAAAATTACACAATATCATAGACGAACGATTAAAGTATAGTAACAATACGCTAATTGAACGCTTATAGCGGAGTGTAGAGATTACAAGAGTTTTCCTATGATCTTGAGGCACTTTGCTGACTACTTTAGCTTCTAAAATCGCCTGATATCAAACTTGGTAGTTTAGGGCTTCACTTGTATACTGAAAATCGTATTTAGGGTCGTCTATTTATAATCTCTAAAAACCGGTCGATACGCCGTATCGAAAGGGTCCGATACGGCGTATTGGGTAACTTGGCGTAGGCTCCACAAATATAATATACCAGAATATTCATAAGTTATCTTTGAATACGGCGTATAGGGTCTTCTAGATACGGCGTATCACGTCTTGTTCATCATGGATGCTTTTGTGAAGTTAAGGCACTGATACGTCGTATTGCTGATGTGAATACGGCGTATTGATAGTCAATCTTTTCTTGTACTGGACGTTGGCCAAGGTTTCATATACGGCGTATCTGTTGATGTAGATACATCGTATTTTTTAAAGTCAGACAATGGTCTTGAATTCGTCTAAGTCTTGGGATACGGCGTATTTGTCTAGAATGATACGGCGTATTGGTTGTCAGAATCAGAAGACTTTCTTGCATTCTTCGTTTATGCTCCAAAATGCGTGATGTTCACTAACTTTCACCATTTGCTCGATAATATATGTAATTCATAAATATAAGCAATTAAGTAGCAATTCATATACAAAATAGTGTAAAACGAGCAATATAGCTGGGATAAATGATGTTAATAATGTGATGTTATTTGATTTCATCAGTCTGGCAATCGAAATAGCACGAACATTACACCAAAAACAGCAAATCCACAACATGCAACAACTGCATCCAAATTACAAAAGCAAAAAAAAACATAGCGCAATAACCTTACCTAAAAAACAAACACACGACACAACAATGACTACGCCGAGCATAAAAAAAACCTATACAAATCGTTTCAACCAAAACCTTTAAAACAACACTAATTTCAAACCACGAAATTGAAAAACAGCTAAAAAGAAACAACATGAATCAGTTATAGCACACATATCAACATTTTTAAATTGAAAAAGCACACCATGAACAATAAATTACTTACATGCAGCAACACACGATCGTCAATCGAATATCGTTCCTACCAGTTTTGATTTTAGGTCGGTACGTCTTGGCGTGTGTGTTGGTAAGTGTGTGTATGTGTATCTGAGTGTGTTCTATCCCGCCCAGCATATACCCAAGGCTGGAAGATGACGCTGACCCGAAATTTGATCCAAACTATCGTTTGGGCCAACCCAGTCGCAACCGTCTCCAACCCAAAGCAAAACGACGTTGTTTTTGAACCATTAAAACATTGTCGGTTGCTTCACTATTGTATATAAGGGTAGTATGAGTTACGATTATAACCCATATATCAGTGAAATTGTCGTACATATATTTATATGTTATGTTTATCATTTTTTAGATCCTTCATTTTTACATTTATCTATATACTACATATAAAGAAAATTAGTATCTCTCTCTTCATTCAATGAAAAAAATTAAGTAATACAAATATTAATGCATATTATACAAATTTTAATGTAAACAACAAAAGGTTAAAATTCAATAATACACACATTAATGCAATATGTACAATTAACCACGGTAACAAAAAGTTGAAATGCAATAATACACACTTTAATTTTATTCTTAAAACACCTATTACTAATTAATGTAATTTTTAAAACACTCATTGATGATGTATAACACGTGTAGCAGGCCTTTGGGCCTGGACTACATAAGTCATATATGGGCCCAAGCCCAATAAAACAATCATAAGGCATAATAGACCAAAACTAATCCCAAACCAACTGGCTACGGTCCGGAGGCAGCAAGACGGACGGAAGGCTTCCAGAGGACGCTCTCGCAAGACAACGGAAGTCCGCCAGGCAAGCCTAAGTTCGCAAGTCACGATTATAAGCGGATCCTTGCCCGATAAGGGTCCCACTTCGGCCCACTAACAGAAATAAGCGAAATATTAGGAAAACCTAATATTTTGCTCACCTATAAAAAGGGATACTTTGACACCCCACAAGGTATGATCTTCTGACTACATTTCACACACACATACTCTGACATTCTCTGACAAACATGCTTACTTACTCTTACGCCGGAGTCCAATCATGGGGTCCGTCCCCACGGTAAGACTAACGGTTTACTTTTAATTGTGCAGGAAATCATCTCATTACTTGATTCAGTACAAGATCTCACTATTGGGCCTAGTCCAGTAACCACCAAAATCCATCATTTCAACCCGTAACATATTTTGTACTAACAAGCTGGCGCCATTCCTGGGACCGCGAATACAACCGCGTTTCCTAAAATACTCGCCATGAGCACTAACGAACAAACTCCCCTTAGCCAGCCCATGTCCGTCGTGAGGAATACGCTGGGAAAAGAGCCAGTTCCGCAGGATCCAGGCAACCCTATTCCTGATGAAGCCCTGCGGGAATAATGCGACAGGAACTACCATCAGATTCTACCAATCATAGCTGAAAAAGTGCACCAAGAGAAGGTGCAACAAGAAAAGCTCAAAGCAGTAAAAGTTCGTCTCAATTTTGAGGAGGCCTCACATCATTCTGAGTCAGGAACACCAATCAGGAGAAGGGGTCTCAAAGAAAGGCTCAGACCAAGGTATGTCCGCAGTCAATCCGGAAGTCCTAAGCCAAGGCGTGGCCGCTCTGAGTCACCTAAGAAAAAGGGTTTGGAAAGGAAAGCGGTGTTTAAAAGGTTGGAAAAAGGCGTGTTCCACAGGCTCGGAGATAAAGGGAAGAGTGTATCCGTGCACTCAGACGACTCAAGGCGTTGGTCACACCACAATAGCCGCAGAGACACTGAAAGTTGCCACTAAAGTTCTCGTTTAAGAGCAACGGAATCCGCTTCTAAGAGATGTTATAACAAAAGGGCATCCTCGAGAAGAACGGAGGAGTTGTCAGAAAGTGAAGGTAGCGCGGGAGGTCATTGGAAGTCAAAATTAAAAAGGCAAAAGTCGAGCATTGAGGACGATCTATCCCAACCAGGGGTATGTGAAGAAACAGATCCTTTCACTCCTCGGATCCGTTACTTGGATTTCCCAAAAACCTGAATGCCTAGTCACATCAAGACATATGACGGAAGCGAAGACCCAGAAGACCACTTAAAGATTTTCCAGTCGGTTGCTTAGACATAACGATGGGCAATGCCAACATGGTGTCACATGTTTAATTATACACTTACTGGAAATGCCAGAGTATGGTTTGATGACCTCCCCAAAGAATCAATTGATAGATATGATGACTTAAAGAAAGTATTTTTAGAAAACTACCTCCAGTAGAAGAAATGCATTAAGGATCCGGTCAAAATCCATAACATCAGGCAGAGAGACGGGGAGTCTACGGAAGAATTCGTGCGGAGGTACAAGCTTGAATGCAGGGACATGAAGGGAGCTCCGGAATGCATGAGAATCTCCGGATTCATGCACGGAATCACCAATCCCGAGCTAATCAAGCGACTACATGACAAAATTCCCAAGTCAGTAGACAAAATGATGAGGGTAACTACAGCATTCCTCCGAGGAGAGATGACAGCCTCTAACCATGAACGGAAGAAGTCATTACCGTCATGGAAACATCAAGAAGCTAACCAAAAGCAAAATTTCAAAAAAGAGGCTTCCGGAACCAACAAAGGTCGGAAAGGAAGCAAGATCGGTTTACACTACTCACAAAAACTCCCAAAGAAATTTTCGCTTTAGCCAAAGGAAAATTCAAAGCTCCGCCACCAATGACAACCCCGGTTGAAAAACGAAACCATGCAAAATTTTGCGAGTTTCATGGTGAAGTAGGGCATAACATAGACGAATGTATGCACCTGAGGAAAAAGATTAAAGAAATGCTCAAAGCAGGAAAGCTGTCGCACTTGATCAAAGAGCTCAAACAAAACAACGGAAAGGAACAGCCTAAAGTGACAAAGAAAGGAGAAACTCCCGGGAAAGATAAAGCGTTAGCTATCCTAATGGTTCAACCTTGGGAAAGGGTGGCTAGACAAAGGATTACACAGAGCTTTTCTCCTAATCCATAAATCTTTTTCCCACCCCTAGGGGAAGATGAAGGAACGAAAGGTCCAATGATCATCAAGGCGGAGATAGGAGGCCACTGTATACACCGTATGTACGTGGACGGCGGGTCAGCCTTAGAAATTCTATATGAGCATTGCTTTAGCCGATTCCGTTCGGAAATTAAAAACCAATTGATATCGGCCACTACCTCTTTGATTGGATTTAGTGGCGAGGTAATATGGCCAATAGGGCAAATACAGCTACTGGTTAAAATTGGAGATGAAGAACACTCCGCTTTGGCTTGGATGAATTTCGTAGTTGTAAGATCACCATCTCCGTACAATGAGATTATTAGAAGACCAGGGGTCAGAAAATTACAAGCGGTTCCGTCGACAGCTCACGGAATGCTAAAGATCCCGGTAGATAGAGGAGTAAATACCCTAAAAAGTAGCAAGTTAGTCCCGTTGGAATGCGTGATGGTCTCCGGACCTGAAGGGACCCCATCAGCTACCAAGCCAATAATAGAAGAAAGAGTCAAAGTAGCAATAAACCCGAAATATCCGGAGCAAACAGTAATGATTGGCTCCACCCTCACCGAGGAAGGCCGTAACAAGTTGTGTAACTTACTTCAACGAAACTTGGATAATTTTGCTTGGAAGCCTGCGAATATGACCGGCGTCCCAAGGCATATTGCGGAACACCGCTTGAACATACGGGAAGGATATTCTCCCGTTAGGCAAAAGAAAAGAGGCCAAGCAGCGGATAGAAACCAAGCAACACCGAAAGAGGTCAGAAAGTTCGTGGAAGCAGGAATAATGAAGGAAGTACACTACCATGACTGACTGTCTAACCCAGTGATGGTAAAAAAGCATGATGACAGTTGGAGAATGTGCATTGATTTCAAAGATCTAAACAAAGCATGCCTAAAAGACGGTTATCCGCTACCGTAAATAGACTTGAAGGTGGAATCCTTGTGCGGATTCCCTTTCAAATGATTTTTAGACACATACAAAGGCTATCATCAAATACAAATGGCAAAGGAATATGAAGAAAAAATTGCATTCATCACAAGCCAGGGAATATTCTGTTATACGAAGATGCCTTTTGGTCTAAGGAATGCTGAGGCAACCTATCAACGTCTGGTGGATAAAGCGTTCCACAAACAGATTGGCAGAAATCTGGAAGTGTACGTAGACGGCCTTGTCATCAAAAGCCGCACGGAAGACGAGATAGTCAGACACATAGAAGAAACATTTAAAACTCTAAGGGAAATTAACATGAAGCTGAACCCTAAGAAATGTACCTTTAGGGTAGAAGAAGGAATGTTCCTAGGGTACAAAGTCAACACTAAGGGGTTGAAAGTATGTCTAGATAAGGTGGACGCTGTCCTAAGTCTCCCATTCCCAAAATGCTTAAAATACGTACAAAAGTTAAATGGAAAACTTGCAAGCCTGAATAGGTTCTTGGCCAGATCAGCAGAAAAATCATTACCGTTCTTTAAAACTCTGAAAAAATGCACGAAGAAAAGTGATTTCCATTAGACCGCGAAAGCTAAAGAGGCATTTCGGCAGATGAAGCAGCTAATAGCTAAGCTCCCTATGTTAACCGCACCAATGGAAAAAGAAGAACTTATTGTCTACTTGGCAGCAACAAAAGAGACGGTAAGTGCGGTCCTAATGACGGAAAGGGAAGCAAAGCAGATGCCCATCTATTTTGTCAGTAGGGCATTGAGAGGTCCGAAACTCAACTATACGTCAATGGAAAAGTTAGTGCTGGCCTTGGTACTTGCTAGTAAGCACCTAAAAAGATACTTTCAAGCACACCCAATCATAGTAATCACGGATCAACCAATACAACAGGTGTTATCAAGACCGGAAGTAGCAGGAAGGTTACAGAAATGGAGTATAGAATTAGGATAATACACAATACATTACAGACCTAGAGTATCAGTCAAAGGGCAGATATTAGCAGACTTCATAGTCGAAAGACCGGAAGAGGACTCTCCAGATACTCCGATGAAAGTGGAAGAAGAACTCCCTGAACCATGGATTTGGTTTACGGATGGATCCTCCTGCACAGATGGTTCCGGAGCAGGACTGATACTCACAAACCCAGAGGGGATGGAGTTCACTTACGCCCTAAGATTCAGGTTTGACGCAACAATCAATGAAGCAGAGTATGAAGCTTTGATCGCTGGACTAAGGATAGCGGAACAAATGGGTGTTAAGAATCTTCAGGAATATGTTGATTCACGATTGGTAGCTAACCAAGTGAACGGAACGTACGTCGCAAAAGAGGCTGACATGATTCAGTACTTGGAAAAGGTAAAAACCCTTACCAGCAGCTTCAAGGCGTTCTCAATCAGACAAGTCCCTAGAAGCGAGAACAAAAAAGCAGACGCATTAAGCAAAAAATCATCTACAAGTTTCGCACACTTCAGCAAACAAGTGTTGGTTGAAGAACTAAAAGAAAAATCGATAAGTGAAGCGAAAATACTGGCAGTGGTAGAAGAAGAGGGAGACACATGGATGACTCCAGTTTTCGAATACCTCACGGAAGAAACCCTGCCATCGGATGAGAAAAAATCAAGGGCAGTGAGACGCAAGTCGCAGCGATTTGCCGTAATTAATGAGATCCTTTACAAAAAATCTTTTCTCGGACCATGGCTACGGTGCGTGGGGCCACTCCAAGCAAATTACGTCCTAAAGGAAATATACGAGGGATCTTGCAGCATGCACGCAGGCACACGGTCCGTCGTGGCAAAAGCTCTAAGAATTGGTTATTATTGGCCTACCATGCATAAGGACGCAAGGGCACTGATAAAAGCGTGCCAAGAATGTCAGGTTCATAAACCTATTCCAAGGAATCCACAGCAAAAACTAACTCCAATCACGTCTCCATGGCCGTTCTATAAATGGGGAATTGACATAGTCGGACCTTTTCCGGAAGGACCTGGGAAAGTCAAATTCTTGATAGAAGCATTGACAACTGTCACAAAGGTGGATTTGAAGCAAACCGCTGTGCAACCATCACTAGCAACCAAGTAAAAAAATTTGCGTGGGATAACATTGTCTGTAGATTCGGGCTCCCAGGAGAGATCATCTCAGATAATGGAAAACAGTTCCAGGATAATCCATTTAAAGATTGTGCGAGAAACTATGTATCCGCCAACACTTTGCTTCTGTTAAACATCCGCAAACTAATGGCCTGGTAGAAAGAGCAAATCGCAGTCTAGGAGAAGGAATAAAAGCAAGGTTAGGAGCAAAGAACAAGAATCGGTTAGGAGAGCTCTCTCATGTTCTATGGGCGCACCGCACCATGATAAAATCCATCAATGGAGAAACTCTGTTCTCGTTAACATACGGAACGGAAGCAGTCATCCCAGCGGAAATTGGCATGCCTACACTAAGAACAGTGGAAGTGGACCTAGTGCAAAACAATGAAACTTTAGAAATTAACCTCGGCCTCCTGGAAGAAACGAGAACAAGCAGCAATTCGTGAGGCAAAAAGCAAAGCCAAGATGGAGAAGTACTATAACTCGAAAGTCCGAGGTACAAGTTTCAAACCAGGAGACCTCGTATACCGTAACAATGATGCAAGCCGTGCAGAAGACACTAAGAAAGCTATGCCCCAAATGGGAAGGACCATATGAGGTGACGGAAGCACTTGGAAAGGGAGCATATAAGTTAAGAGACCGTGACGGAAAGCAACTTCCGTGGACTTGGAAAATCGGTAACCTCAAGAAGTGTTATGTTCACAAAATGTAAGCAAATCACCCATGCGGATTCCGCGGTGGGGGAAATGCGTTTCGATTTATCTTATTTACACATTGTAATGTCTTTTAAAAATTCAATAAAAGTGAAGCCTAGCTACCTTCACAAATTTTCCTTTAAATTCCTTATTCCTTACTTTGCAAAGTTATTTTTTATGTGATTAAGACGGGCACGCAATAGGACATTACCTAATCAATGTTATTCCGTATAACAGAAGGACGAGTAACCTCAAAATTCACTCAAGTATACATAAGAGGTATTGCAAACCCAATATAGGGAGAATAACCAAAAAATATTCAAACAAAGACTATCAGAATAAAAATGTCATCACGATATTAGAACGATAGCAGAATCATATTAAGCACTAAGACGTTAAAAATTATATAAGTACATCTTACCGCATCAAAAAGGTCAAAACGACCGCGGTATCTAACGGATAAAAACTGTTAAGAGAAATCGTATACATACAAAAGGCCGTAACAAAGAGACCACACATGGTCACGACAAAATATCTTAGCAAATATTTAAAAGAGTCATTAAGGGGCATTCAACTCCACGTCATCAACATTGGGAAAGGGGTTAGCATTCCCATCAACAACATTCTCATTAGCGGTTGTCTGATCATCTGTACCTGTAACCTCATAGTCGTAAACGGAAATGGGAGTAACGGTACTAGCGGAAGCAAAAGTGGTAGACAGAGCCGTGGTAACATCAGCAGTAGCAGGCACGACATCAGAAGTACCCTCAGTACCTGTTATAGCCGTAAAAGACAAAGGCTCAACCAAAGGAACGAAGACATCACGAAAAACTGGTCTATAATTGGCAATATTTTCTTTGATCTTCCGGACACGAAAACTGGAAACAGCCAAGGCAAGTGACAAGGCAGAAGCACCAACGACAACCTGGTCCAGTGAATGATGAATGGGGATCATCAGCTGGTCGACATGAGGTTGCGACTCGGTCAAGCCTAGTCTTTCAGCAAGAGTGTCTTCTAGACGAAGAATGTTCATAAGAGTGTCAATGCTAGCATCTGTGTTGGATCTTAACTCCGCAAGTAAGGAGAAATTAACACTTTGAAGATGTTGCAAGGCAGAAATGTAATCAGCTTCCGCAGATGGATTGTACGCAGCAACATCAGTCAAAGCTCTACCTTCCGTGCCATAAGTAATTCCGGCAGATAATCCATCTTGCATGCCTTTTTCGACATCCTTACCAATAGCCGCTCCAAGGGCAGAAAGGTATTCAGTAGAGTTAAGGCATTTGGAGATAGCAAGCTCCATGCCATGGGTAAGAAGCCATCGACGGCCGAAAATGGTAGTGAGAATGTGAGGATAGAACCTCTCCTCCAAATGAAGAGTCATCTCAATAAAATCAGCATATAACTTGTCAAACTTATCATTCACCTCCCTCATCCGGTCATCCTGAAATTCCTCAAGGCGCTCCGTCAAATTCTCATAACTAGAAAGCTTCTCTTGGAGTCCGGCAGAAGATACCTCTAACTCATGGACCTACAGTTACGAAGAAACAATACGGATAAGAATAAAAAAAGGAAGAAAGGAAAAACTTGTAATTATAAAAGCATATACCTGATGCGCAAGGTTGTCATTCTGATACTTGACAGAAGTAAGTTGGGCATTCAAATTTACCAGTTCACGATCCTTGTCCATCGCTGAAGCCTCAAGACCAGTCGCCTTCACATCCAGAGCATTTCGCTCCTTTTAAAGGATAGTGTTACGCTCTTTCAGAACGTTCACCTCATCCCGAAGGGACTTCTCCACGGTCTCAAAAGTGGAAGCTTCAGCACGGAGACGAATGGCTTCTGCAGCTTCTGCCTCCTTTAACAACATTTGTGCTTTAAGATTTACAATTTCTTCATCCCTAGCCTTCAATAACTCATTTTTCTCATCAACAGCGGACTTCAACCTCCTCTTCTCTTTAATGTTATACTTGGCACGCATCCTCACTTCAGCACTCAGAGACATCTGACGAGCAGCTTCGACATTAAATTTAGTAAATAACTGATCATGTTCCATTCCCCGAACGGATGCAAAGAATTTTGAAGGAGCAAACTCATCCACCATCTCGCGGCAGACGCAACCGTCATCTTTGGTTACGCTCCATTGAGGAACGTAAACTTTCTAAAGGTCAGTATTAAGGTCGATGACGGTGCGGACACCGCTGACAAGAAAGTCACTTCCGGTAAGATCCGAGAAAACACCAGCATTAGGATCAGCTCCACCAGCGGAGGAAGAATCGGCAGCAAACAAAGAGGGCCTAGAAGTCTTCTCTTTAACAACCACAGCAGGATCAGCCGTAGGGGTAGTGGTAGTAACAGCTATTATCACTAGAACAAAAGACCTGGCAAGAGAATCAACTTCAGCCTCCGCAACATTAGCACCAGAATGGTGAGAAGAGTCTGAAGAAATAACGAACCTTTGTGGAGCCCCAATGGTTCGGAGGTTATGTTCGGTCACGGAGTCGGTGTGATCTCCGCCCTCACGCTCCGGCGTGGCAGATACGAAAGATGTGACAAAGGCAAAGTGGGAACAACCTCACCCCTAACCTCCGCATTCAGTACAACCCCAGCAAGCAACCGTTGAAGAGAAGACCTAGATTTGCCACCCACGGAAGTCCCACTAGGGGTTCCGTGATCCTCCCTTAATTTTTTGGGAGGATGCGAAGACTCACCAGCATCATGACACAGTTTTCCTATTTCTCTAACGTTTCGGCTGCACAAGAGCCACAGCCTCAATAACAACATCCGTAGTTACAACAGTTGGTTGGATGATAACACCTCCCCCACCACCTGCGGAATCTTCTTGTTCTGTTTGATTTCCGCTACCATCCTCATCAAACAGCTTATCAATACTAGCTTCCAGCTCGCTTGCACCACGATCAGGCACGACTGAAAGCAAAGGAACGGTGCGACCGACAGTGGTCTCCAGCAACCGCGGCTCATCATCTTTTCGCTCCCGCTCAAAAACTTTAACCTTGGTGGGATCCGGAGTATGGATGAAAGCAAAAAGGTCCATGTCTGCAAAACGAAGGAAGCACATTTAGAAACGGAATAGCAAGTTGTGAAACACACAACATATATACAATAAAAGACACTCACCCTCCCCGTCCTTATCCAAAAACAATGGATAAGTTTCCTCATCAAAAGTGTAATGACGGCTCAGTCCCTCCAAGCACATGAATTCCTCTGGAAACTTCCGGAATGGAGAGGGATGAGCAACAAGAGTAGCATAGTCTTGAGCACTAAAACGGCCGCTGCCGGAGCGGGATCCCTAGTCACTTTTTTGGCAGAATGCCACGAAAAACGTGCGGGACAAGCAAAGTCATCAACCCAGAAAAAGTGAGTATTTCAATTCTTAAGGGAATCAAGGGGTTTCGTATAGCAGACGGGAGCATTGTCGGAACGTTTACTAAAAGATATCCATCCATTCTTTTTAGAATTCACATAAAAGCAGCGGAACAACCCGGCAGTTGGTACGATGCCGTACACACGACACAAGATTTCAAAATGGGAAACCTTGGCGGCACCAATTACAGAAAGTTGAGATATATTAATACGGAAGTACCTAAGTACATCAACAAGGAAGGAAAACAAGGGTAACCTAAAGTTGGCATAATCAAAAAATCTAGTATACAACCCAATTTTCCCAACGGGCCTTTCATGAATGGTGTCATTCTGATTGGGCAAAACAGGGTGTACCTCCTCGGGTATATGATACTTAGTACAAAAAGCATCAAATGCTTTTCGGGTGAGAGCACACCTAATTTCTGTAATGGCACTCATACTGGAAGAAAGGAACTTAAAAAATTAACCTAAGTACTTGAAATCTTTCGAAGAATGATAGAAAAACAGAAGAAAAGGTCAAAAAACTCGACAATTTTTAACAATGATGAAAACAGTGGAAAAAGAAAAAGAAACACAGTGAAAAACAAATTGCGTATTTATACTATCGGTATAGTAAATGCAAAGCACCCCCGGATGCTTACACGTGACCATGACCTCCGAAGTCAACGGTCAGGATTGAAAGTAAAAGATAGTGATGACAGTTGGGCAGGTGGACTAAACAGTCAAATCAGTCAGAAGATGAAAGGCCACGAAAAGACCACGTCATCCACATCTCAACTAACATAGGTAACAGAACGTCACGGATAAACTAGTAGTCACGGAAAACGCAAGGATAAGAAGTATATCGGAACCTGAGTCTAGTAACATCTACCGCACGTTACAACATCACACACAATAGACATACTAGACTAGGGGGACTTGATGATGTATAACACGTGTAGCAGGCCTTTGGGCCTGGACTACATAAGTCATATATGGGCCCAAGCCCAATAAAACAATCATAAGGCATATTGGACCAAAACTAATCCCAGACCAACTGGCTACGGTCCGAAGGCAGCAAGACGGACGGAAGGCTTCCAGAGGACGCTCCCGCAAGACAGCGAAAGTCTGCCAGGCAAGCCTAAGTCCGCAAGTCACGATTATAAGCGAATCCTTGCCCGATAAGGGTCCCACTTTGGCTCACTAACAGAAATAAGCGAAATATTAGGAAAACCTAATATTTGGCTCACCTATAAAAAGGGATACTCTGACACCCCACAAGGTATGATCTTCTGACCATATTTCACACACACATACTCTGACAAACATGCTTACTTACTCTTACGCCGGAGTCCAATCGTGGGGTCCGTCCTCACGGCAAGACTAACGGTTTACTTTTAATTGTGTGGGAAATCATCTCATTACTTGATTCAGTACAAGATCTCAGTATTGGGCCTGGTTCAATAACCACCCAAATCCATCATTTCAGCCCGTAACATATTTTGTACTAACACTTATAAAATGAAAAATACATGTTATTATACGCATTGTACAAAATAATAAAACACACAAAGCTTATACAATTTATATACTAATACATATAGTTTTGAAAGTCGGATCGGTCCAACGGGTTCAACCGGGAACATGAGTGGTCACAAGTTCGGCTAGCAATTAAAAGCCGTTTGAAAACGAATCGGAGAGACTGTTCAGAACCTATAAAAATGGATGAACCGGGCTTGATCGGGATTATTTTCCTTTTATTTTTCTCCCGTTAATCACAGGGTACCCGCCGCCGCAACGCGCGAGTACCCTGCTAGTATTAGTTAAAGCAAACCATCAACTTTATTCACAGTTTAACCTATTTACTTAAACATATTAAACGGGTCACAAACGGATTAGACGTGTAAGTTACAATTAAGTTTATTGACACGATTAAGAAATGAATTGTGTTTCCGCCAACCTGCAAAGCTAAGAGCACGGGGTATGGTGTTGAGCCGTGGAAAAAGTGGTGCCACATCACTACTTTTTCCCATAACATCAAAACACCCTATAACACCAAAAACACCCTCCTTAGTTAACACCAGAATTTTTGGTGTTATGTGAACCCCACTTTTTCCCATTTATTTGGTATTTGGTTTTGTAGGTTGATGAAGAATTCGTTTATCCAATTTTTTGGATTCGAATTCATATTGGGATCCATTTAAGGTGATATATAAAAATTAGAAGTGTTATATAAAAGATTGGAAGTAATATATAAAAATTTGAAGTGATATATAAAAAATGAGAATTGTATAGGTATTTATAGTGTTTAAAGTGGGTAAATTTAGAAAAGAAAACCGAAAAAGGCTTTTTTTTTACCCTACAACGGATGTTAAAGAAAACAAACATAAAAATAATATTAAACCCGAAAACGCGAGACACGGTGGTTTTGCGAGACTATTCGGGCTGGAAATGTAGGCGCGAGACACGAAAAAGCCATTTCGGTTGTGATTGTGACGTTTATACCGTGTCTAAAATCGTGTTTGCGTAACTGCCAAACACCAACCTGAGACACACACACACACTCCCTTTGTCGACATCTGGTGGTTGAAGAAAGATGAGCGGAGGAGGAGGAAGACAGTCAATAGCATTCCGTGTAATGCGGCTATGCCGTCCAACTTTCAACATCGAAAGGCCTCTCCGTTTCGATCTATCCGATTTAATAATAGGAGAAGATGTATTCGACGATGAATCAGCCTCACCTCATCATATCCGTCGTTTAATTCAATCTCAATCTCAATCTGATTTGACCTATACTAATCGCTTCATACTCCCTGATCATCATGATCCCATGGGTGGTATGCTTGTCCTTCCTCAGGCTTTCGGGTATCCACTCATCTCAACATTTCATTATAATTATTCCATTCCATTCCTTTTTTTTTTTTTTTTTTTAATACTTATATAAGTTGTGATTGTATGTAGGGCCATATATCTTGGGGAAACATTTTGCAGCTATATAAGCATCAACAACAGCTCCAGTTTTGAAGTCAGAGACATTATAATCAAGGTCCTCCTGCTTCTTTTACCCTTCTTCAATATTCATTTCTTTTTACAACTTCTCTTTTCAGTCAACAGAGCTAGCTGACTGACTGTTTTTTTCTTTCTTCTTTTAACCACTCTGCTTTTTTTCTTCTATAAATACTTCAAAGCCTGTGTTACTATTAACTCAAATCAAACACTGCTAACTACAAAAGTTAATAACCTTCTAACTTGGTTTCACGTCACATATCTAACATTCTCAGCTTCACCACAGGCAGAAATACAAACAGAAAGGCAGAGGATAATGCTTTTAGATACAACTAAAACACCTGTCGAAACAATAAGAGCTGGAGGACGTTACGATTTCATTGTTGAACATGATGTCAAGGAGCTTGGTGCACACACGTAAGTTTTTTATATATATGTATTGAGGCTCATGTCCTATATAAAAGTTATAGCCATGTTCTGCTTCACTTTCGCACTCAATTCTTTTCTAATCTCACCATCTACTTTTGCTTCACAATCTACAGTTTGGTCTGTACTGCGCTATATAGTGATGGTGATGCTGAGCGGAAATATCTGCCACAGTATTTCAAGTTTATGGTTTCAAATCCACTTTCTGTCAGGACAAAGGTACCCCTTCTAACATCCAGCCTTTAGCCTAAATAAATGTTTCTCTTAGAATATATCATGCTCATATGTTCCTTTCTTGTGCAGGTCCGTGTTGTGAAGGTAGGTTGGTATGGTTATATATACATGGATGTAAATCCTTAATTTTTCTCTGATCATGTTCTAAACATTTCAAGAACCCGTACAATCATTTTTCTTGTCTTTATATTGTGAGTTATCAGGGTGGTTTCACAATTATAACCTTTTATAAGATGACATTTTAATCTTTACCGGGGTAATCCCTTTACCCAAAAAAAAATAAGATGACATTTTAGTAAGGTGATATAGTAAAGCTGAGGAACACCTATAGCTGATTTCCATAGCCTACAGCCTACACGATACGTTTATGCTTCGAAGATATTGTCTCTATCTTCATTTTGATAAATCAGATAAAAGTGACCGTAGCCCTGCATTCACCCATAATTCTTATTGTTTTCTCGCATTGTTTTTAACAAAAGTTATTACTATGCTATCAGTTATTACAATCTTAATCACATGGATTATACAAGTTTATTTTGTTAAATGACAAGCTCTAGTGATCACTCATTGCCTCCTCAATCTCAGGAGACGACATACCTTGAGGCTTGTCTAGAAAACAATACAAAATCAAACCTATATATGGACCAAGTGGATTTTGAGCCATCTCCAAACTGGAGTGCAACATTACTCAAGGCCGATGACCACCATTTCGAGAAGGATGTTTTGACAAGGTTGCATATCTAAACTAATCTATTAAACAAATAATGAGATTGTACCTATTAAGTAAAGACTAATTTTTTATTAAACCTGCTCTATAGCTGTCTCATTTTTCTACTTACATTTAAATTTATCTGGAGTGTATCAGAGAGATATTTAAGCCACCTGTTCTCATTAAATCGGGGGGAGGAATTCACAACTATCTCTACCTGTTAAAATCATCACTGGATGGATCTGCCCCGACAAAGTTTGAGGGGAGTAATGTCCTCGGCAAACTTCAGATAACATGGCGTACAAATTTGGGTGAACCTGGGCGCTTGCAAACACAACACATCCTTGGGAATGTAAGTGCACTAGCTTTAACTCCATCTTATGTGTTGCATTCTTATTGTGAACTCTTCATATCTTGAATGTGTATGTGTCTTTTTCGACAAATTGACTTGGCCAGGCCATTGTTTAACTACTTGCTTATGCTTTTTTGTCCATTGTTTCATTGATAGAATACTTATGTGACATTATTACGCTGACAACCCAAAAGTTTAAGAGGTTGTATCTTGTATCTTTGGGTAACTTATAACCTATTTGGCCTGTTCGACCCATTAGACCCGTGCTTTTTTTTGCTAAATGTTTGATACGTTTGAGATAAAACAGCCTCTCAAATTGACATATCAATAAGTAAATGGGTTGAGATTTCCACTGTATATAATGGGGTGCACTCTACTGTGAATTCTGCAAGACGTGTGCCATCATGAGCTCTGGTTTGAAGCGTGATGGAGTGGTAATGCAATGCTTTTGCATCTCCAACTGTTGAAATGCTTGATCTAGCTATTCAGAATGTTTTATCTCCTAGTGTGTCGTTTGGGCTATATTAGTTCTCCTACGAGTCTAGTGCGTATTTAGAAACTTAGCTAAAATAGAATTATGTCAAATGGGTCAGACAGATCCTACAGATTAAAATCCGGGCCACTTTGACATGTTTTACTACCCATATAGAATACAGATAGTGGGTTATAAAGTTACATTCCCAGCACCACTACACATTTTGAATATAGAGTCTGTGGCTTTGTCTTTAGCCAAGACAAATGAACTGTTTGTTTCTAGAATATCATAATACCTAACATTGTTTCTTCAGTCTGCTAACTTTTCTCACCTTTGTGTAGCCCATCACACACAAAGAGATTGAACTGAAAGCAATGCAGGTGCCATCTGTCATCATCTTAGAAAAACCCTTCATTGTAAGTACTGATATTTTCTTAGTTTCTTATATTTGTTTAATAACTGTGTTTTGATAGAGCAGGCATATAAATTAATGCTTTCAACTTTTGGATCATAGATCCACCCCCCCCCCCCCCCCCCCCCCCCCCCACCCCACCCCCTCTCTCCCCGTGTCAATGCGATTTTGGAAAAAAAGTTATGGTTTTGACCATATTGATAACAAGTTATTTAATATATATGAATGCAGTCAGTTTATTATTATTCACTTGTCATCAACAAGCGTCATTCCTTTTCTTTGGCTCAAAAAACATCTAACAGATGGTCACTTGTAGAGCGGGAAAAGAAATTTGAAGTCCAAATTTTTTATATGTTTCTGCTATCTGGCTGGGTTTTGTTTTTAGACTATCCCTACTGCTTTGGTCGTTGACATAAGAAAACATGTTGTTGGTCGCAGAGATTAGGAAAAAAATATACAACATTTTTTTATTCCAATTGAGTACATTGCTTATAATCGACCCTTCTAGGTTGACCAAAACATATAAAAGTGGTCACTTGTGATCTCGAAAAAAACCGATAAAAGCTGTCGTTAAGATGCAGCTATTCAGGGAGAAAAAGAACTAGTAGTATTGGTGATAAAATCAAAGGAAACACAATGGATGCTGACAGGAAATCAAATATGAGATTCTACGATGTAGGACACACAGAACACGTGCTTGGGTTTGGCATTGTAAAACGTTTAATGTCACCTAAAGTGTGTTTAAATTGAAAAAAAATTAGCTTAAACATATATAGAATTAAAGTTTACATAGTAGGCACACAAACATTCAGGTGTATAGATATAAGAATATTCTAAGGCAGATTCGTTAACCTTTGATAGTTGGCAGAGAATTTACTAACAAATATAGGTTTGTTTAGACGGAGTATTCTTAGTGATATTTCAGTGAATGGCTATTTACGCTTTTATGCTTTATTTGAACGCTCATTTTTGTCTGTTTTGCATATATGGAAGTGAACACCTTATTTTAATGTTTTGGTAGGTGAATTTGAGACTCACGAATCTGACTGAGGACAAACTTGGTCCATTTGAAGTTTTGTTCTCTCTGAGTAATAGTCAAGAGGAAAAAGCAGTTATGGTTAATGGACTTAAAAGGATGGTAAGTGTTTGATGGCTTTTCATCATATGCATGCTTCATTAGTGGTCCTTATATGGTAACCTTTTATAATTGCAAGGCACCAGAGGTAGCATTTTCGACCTGTTCACTTATGAACGTGTCAAATGGGCTTGTGTTTTATTACAAAAGGGTGAATAAGATGCTGCCAAGAGGAAAAACACTTGAAAGAAACCCCAAAGTCTTGCTATAGCATGCAACCCCCTGAACTTGTTTTACTCAAAACATCTAGATTATCACTTTGAAAATAATGTTTTTTAATTATAGTTAACTCCTTGATTATTTGTTTGCAAGGCAACACAACCTTATCTCTACCAAAAAGGACCGGTTTTAATCCTGTACCCGAATTGCTTGACCGCCCCATCTTGCTACCTCTATTAGACACTAATATTGATTCATATGGCGTTAATGTAACACAAACATATTCTGCAGGCTTTACCTCCGGTTGAGGCATTCAAATCTCTGGATTTTCAAATGGTATGTGCAGAACTTACCTTTGAAGGTTTACTTTTCACAACTTTCTGTGAACTAAACTGAGCGTTCAGTATGAGTGTGATGTGATTTGAACACTTTGCTCGCATAAATATTCAATGTATTCTATTAATAATTACCGACAATGTTGTCAAAATCTTAAATTCTTGTTGTGGGTTACGCTAGAAACTTTATTTTGACAAATGTGTGTATCCGATTGCCTTCTTTGCTCATTTTAAACCATTTGAATACTTATTTTTGCTTCACGTTTTGCAGAACCTAATTGCAATGGAACTTGGAATGCAGAAAATCACTGGCATTACAGTGTATAATATGACTGAAAAGAAAAATTATGATCCTTTGCCAGATATCGAGGTCAGCGTACATATGTTACTAGCTCGTTACTGGTTCTTTGTTTTCATCTCAGTTTAGCCCCTCCCCTCTTTCATCTTACGTGAATAAAATCAATAAAAATGATTATTAATAACATTGTAGAGCTTGGGGATCAAAGATACAAATACGGTCATTGTGATGAAGGCATTTTATTATGATTCCTAAAGGTGGCAATGTGGGCGGTCTGGGTAACGGGTCAAAAATGCATCATTCACATAAATGTCGAAATGGGTTGGGTCAGATGGGCCAACCTGCAATCAAAGTCTTCTACCATTTTGTTTAATTTATCTGCAAATTGTCAACAACAAAAAATCTAACCTTTTCAATATATTGATTTTGGAGTTTTTTATGAATTTGAATGTACCCCCGATGACTTTTAACTTGTTTGGCATGTCTCTTTAATTCGAATCCTTCAGCTTAAATCACTTGACCCATTAACGATAAGACATAACGCAGCTTGAAAACTGGCAAATATATTGATGCCTATAGGTTTAAAATATGCTTACCTCACAGCTTCTTGTAAAAAAGGCTTGTGTTTCATTTGTTTAATGAGCGATACAGGTGGAAAAATGCACTTGGTGGGTAATGGGTCAAAAGAGGATTGGGTTAAAACGGGTTTTCTTTAGTGCGAGCTGTTCAGGATTGACCCACCAATACCTTTTGTTGTATGTAATAAATCATTTGAATATCATAAATCTTAATTCAATAAATATGATTCTCCCATTTGTAAGCTTAAAACACTTTGCAGGTCGTCGATTAATCTGTTTGGGATAAATATAGCCCAAATCCATCCGATTTGAAGTAAACAAATTGATGCCTTGTTAATCTGTTCAGCGATCCTTTTATTTATCTTCATTTGTCCACATTAAACCATTAAATGGCAACAAAAACCATATGTTCATTTCCACCCAAATTATATGAAGGAGAATCACAAGTGATAGGTTAAGATCTCGCAATAGTTGAGCATTAATTTTTTTAAACTTTCTGGGCTCTACTAATATCCTAAGAGAGGAGTAAAATAACCCTAGTGCTGTTTACTTTGTGATAATAATCGAGTATGCGACCCCAAAAAGTGTTGAAGGAAGGAAATTGACGCTAAACTTTTATGTGAATGCAACCAAAATGACCAAAATAAATTTGCAACATGCTGAATGGCCAATGTTTTTTTGCCAGATAAGTAGAGGTGGCAAAAGGGATGGTTCGGCGGGTTGGGTAATGTGTCAATTTTATAATACATGTCAAGATGGTCCTGGGTTGACCTCCCACATTTTTTGTCCAATTATTATTATAAAAAAAGTTACTACTGTATTAAGGATGTCTATAAAGATTCAAACGTGCCCAATGTGTTTGTATTATTAGGATTTATGAGGTTGAGAACTTTTGAACTATTTGGGCAGTTTTCAACCCCGCTTGACCTGGTAAAAACATAATCTAACTCAAATAAACGAATTTCAAATGAAGTGAGTTGAAATTGCCCTGTATGCATAAATTAGCAATAGAAGTCCAAAATACATATGTTGTAACAAACCAACAGTTATTCTGATCGTACCCTTCTGAACATACTGCAGATTTTCGTTGATGCATATTAGTGAGATGTGTTTGAATGGGTTAAATGCTAAAAGGCATGTAGTACCAACCCTTCCTCAAAACCATGAGCAATAAATGGAGAATTTGGAAGATTATCAGAGTTTGAGGCCTCTAGACCTGACGAAAATTGCTTGCGTGGAACTGTGTACTAGGGTTCATAGGCTTGTAATAGAAACTAGGATCTTCATAGGCTTGTAAAAGAAATTGTGTACTAGCGGCAGAAAATAGTTGGGATCATGGATCATATCCAATTGTAGACTGTACATGCACTGTGGTAAATGTAATATCATGTCACTTTGGTTAGGGCTACTACGATTTGTGCTAAAAGAATGCATTGAATAAAAAGTATTCTGTAAGTTTGATGTTCTTCTGCGATTTTCTCAACAATAGACGTAGAATACTCTACATTTGTCTGAAAGGTCGAATAGCTATCTCGAGAATGCCTATTAGATGTTTAAACAATAGACAAGTGTGTAAAATAGGGGTCGGGATGTGACTGATTCTAATCTATGTGACCCTTGCCGGCAATTACAATTCTAATGTAATATCTGTCAGTGATCTAGCTTCTATGTGACCCTGCAAGTTTTTGAGTTTAAGTCGAGTAATATATAAACACAGTTCAGCGGAGAAACATTATCTGTACTATGATTAGCGGAGACCTCTGTCTCTCTGCTAATTTAATTCGAGTCGAGTCATATAAGGTTTAATTGTCTTTTCTGGTACGTTGTACATGTAATGGTTTTGCCTATACTTGGCAAGTCCAAATTAATAGAGTATATCCTACTATGAATCGTTCGGCCCATGTCTGTCGAATAAATTCTAAATATTTGATAACAGAAAAAAGAAAAAAACCATCTGTCTGAACAATATTTCATCTCAGTTATTATATCTCACTGAAAATAGTAAATACATGTTAAAAGTTACGAATATGATAATTATTGAATTCAAATTTACATACCCGAAAAGAAGGATAAAACGGAAAGGAAAGTGGAAAAATGGAGAGGAAGAAGAAGTTATTAAAGTTGTTAAAATCTATTATGCTCCTTGGCCCCAAGTAGCCCAATTAGCTTCACTTCCAACTCTAGGCATTGTTTGTGTCTTTGAATAGATATCTACTTTGAATGTGGCACCACACATTGCACCTTCACTATCAATCCTTGAAATTGCCTTCATTTTGTTTTTTGGGTGCTCAAAGCTCATTAACCCTCCTTCTGTATGGTACATGCATCCTAAACAAATATATATATATATATATATGTACAACCATTAATACATTGGGCCAGCTTGAGAAAAAAATAAATAAAACTAATGATTAATATAGCCCAAGTGACTTTGATTTCTTCCTTGGGCCTCTTGAACTATCCAAGTAAATATTAGGCTAAGCATTTCATTAAGAGACATTTTTACATTTCAATGCTACTAGATTGATGAATCCTTACCAGTTGGAAAAGGAGCAAATGACTTGGAGCAGCTAGTCTTTATAACCCCCAAGTTGTCAGAAATTACAACAGAGCCATCAGCTGCTATACCCCAAAAAAGCTTCACTCCACCATCAGCACTCTATAAATATAAAAACAATAAGTCAGAAGAAATGCCCTCTAATATAATAAAGTTGGTAATGAAAAAAGTAACTTACAAGTGAGACAAAGACAGTTTTGGCTTTGAGATCATAAAGTATAAACCCAAAACTCCCATCAAGGTCCTTGAGGACCGAATGGGCCGGATATGGCCCACGGTCTCGAAGGGTCTTGTAAGCTTGGATCACAAACATTGGCTCATTAGCTAGCTTGGTTAGCCCATATTGCTTGTTGAGTGTGCACAAGTTGTCTAAACCACCCAAGAATATGCAATATATGTCATCCATGCTGCAAAACAACCTACAACAATGCATTTTCAACTAATAAAAATCAAATTTGGTAATGTTTTATTGGGTATAACACTACTTCACATTTGATTTGAATAAAGTTTTACCTTTGTTGGTGCAATGAGGAGGTATGAGAAGAAGGATCAAAAGCCAAAGAAACATCATTTTCAAAAGAAATGTTGAAAGCATTATTGGCATTGGAGCTCAAGAAATGCTTCAAAGGATCTTGATTTTGATCATGTTTTTGGTGGAATGAAGATGGGCTATTGAGTTCTTTTGGTGCACTCACCAACTCTTTCTTGAAAATACCCAACATTTTCTTTCTTTTCACAAAATAAATCAACGCAGATTATATAGAATGTTAGTAGATGATAAAAATGAATGGATTGTTGATGTTGAAGTGAATGTACTATTTATAGTTTACATTTAGTAGGTAGGGTGGAGGTGATATGGCAATATTATCCAAAACGAAACAAAAATGGATAAAATTCAATCAAGGGGGCTATTTATTTATTTGACTATCTTCATTTTAAAATTTGTATAAACCACGGATCTAGTTTTATAAAATACACTTTCGTCAATTGAGACTTATCAAGAAAAGTAAAAAATGAGCACCATCAAAGGGGTATTCGAGAGATATGTCGTCGAAGAAGATTCTTACTTAAACGAGATTATAATTTTATTAATTTTGTATATAAAAATGTATAATGCATAGGAGTCATATAATTTAATTTTATAAGCAATTATTCTTAGTTTACAAATGAAACGACCACAAGTAGTACAGTATTGGTTTACAAAAAGTGTCATTCAATATGCTTTGATGTCATAGATTGCAAAATTCTCCTTAACAGGATTCATTTCATCAACGGCAACAATGGTTAAAAACCATACAAGAATTGCACATAAGTTGCTAAAGAAAGTTGTGCTTGTTCGGTTTTGTATATTTCACTTACAAACGGTCTATCGTATCGATTTGGTAAGGGTACTACTAAATTTACATTTTCACTTTGGTCAAAAAGTCCACATGTTGGAATTTGCAATATTTAATTTTATTCAACATACCTTTTGTCATCAACTTTTGTGCCGGCATTTTATTTTCATTTTGAAAATAACAATCTTAATTAGTAACTTTCCTAAATAACTAAATTAAATTACAACAAGATTTATCTATGTATATAAATGACTTATTTGGAGTTTAAATATACTTAACTTTTCAGATTTGAGTTAACATCACAAAAAATTAAAACCTTCTCTGCTTTTAATTTTATAAGATCTCCACACATCAAATAGACAATTTCTCTAGGAGATTTTGCCTCATGCTCACTTAGAGGAAACTATTAGGTGGTGTTTGTTTTTCATAAAGAGCTTTTTAACAGCCTCTTAATCTGACTCATTCAGACGCGCTCAGACATTTTGCTCATTAAGTGCGTTTGTTTTTTTTCTTTCGTTCAGACGCGGTCAGAGACTAAAACATCTTAACTAATTAGATGTGGATGGGGGGTCTTGATGCCTCTTCACTCTTTACTCTCTTTTTTTCTTCTTTTTTTCTTTAGTTTTTTGTTTTTTGTTTTTGTTTTGTGGGATATTTTTTTACTCTTCTTTTAATATTGATATTACGTTATAAAAATTAATATTTTTTTGTTAAATGAAAGACTAATGATGATAATGCTTATATAATGTTCAAAATACTAATTTTTTTTGTGTGGCCCGTGTAACCTAAGTTTAAATTTTACACTAAAAAGTAGTTTAATTGTTAATTGACAATGTTAAGTATAATATGAAATTTTATTTTTCGCAATCTTTTGATTGTAAAGTTAATGACGGTAACAATTTGCAAAATATTGAAGATGTTTAATCACATGGGAATACAAAATATGACTACTTTGTGAGAATAAATCGACACAAAATTTTGAATGTTTTTTAAAATATTTTATTCTCACGTTGCACAACTATGTTAATTTTATGACAAAAATGCTATATATAATTTTTAAACATGTTTATGTTTCGTAAGAATAAAACTGATTTTAAGAATAAACTGATTTGTACTTCTATCGTTCAGACATTTAAAAAGGAAAAAAACAAACAATATTATTTCATTCAGATTCAGACATTTACGCATCAGATTCAGATTCAGATGTGCGAGTCACATTCAGATTCAAAGCCTCTTAATAAACAAACAGCACCTTAGTAAAAATAAGAAACAATTCACACAAAAAGTAAAAAAAATATACATAACCACTTTCAATTTCATCATTAAATTAAACACCCAAAAAATTCTTCAAATATCCTCACCTTCATCATCAAATCCACCACCAAACACCACCAACCCCCTCCACCTTACATTGCGATCACCTCGAGATCACTACCACCACCACCAGTTTCAATGGTTGGGGGTGGTTTCTACTTTTTTATAAAATTTTGGGTTTTACGTTTTCATACAAAAATGGAGAATAGGTTGAAGGGTTTGGGTTGTTTGAGTTTAAGTTAAACATTTGTGTAGTTAATTTTCATATTTTAGTAAAAATTTGAGATTTTTTGGGTTTTTTTTAAATTGAAGGATAAACTAACATACACAAACAAAGTTTTCCAGATCTAGAAAAAATGAAAAAGAAAAAAAGAAAAAAAGTAAAAGAGGGAGAAGCGGACTGTGGTTGAAGGTTGTGCCTGTTAAGTTTTTTAACTAAAATCATTTTATTAATTATTCGATGTCTTGGTTTATCAAAAACTTTTTTTTTTTTTTTTGCAGGCGAGGCCACTCCTTTAGATTCAGTTGATATATTTTAGAGGACACTAGATGTTTCATGGTCAACACCCTTGGAACATGAAGACATCCAATGTGACGATGAACTACACATTTTCAAAGAAACGTTTAACAAGTAGTCAAACGCTGGAAAGAAGAGTTTGTTAAGAAGGCTAGGTGATATAATCAATCCAAGCACAAATCTAATTAGAGAACCCGCGGTAAAAAAAAAATACTCGTGGACGTCCAAGCTTGAAGAAACAAAAAAAAGAATAAGTTTGTTTATCCGAAAAGTCAAGATCCCGGCATAAGGAGTTATTCAACCAGACTTTTTGGGATTGACTTGAATATAGAATCGGCGAGACATAGTTCCTATTCGAACTATGAAACATGTGCACCCAACTTGTTCCCAGATTTAAATGAAGAACCTGGGCCAAATGACTAGTTCGTATGTGAGTCAGTCTTTTGCCAAACATGGTTCATCTACGGTAACAAGCGATTCTGAATGATTTTTGAGACATCTTCCACAAATTTTCCATCCTTATCTTACATGTTTACAAGATGTAAGAGGTGACTAGATTTGCGAATTTCGTTTGGTCGATGTCGCTCTTGGTCTATATGAGGATCGGTGGCCTCCAATTCGGTCAGAGTTGGTGCGGGAGTTAGAGGCTAACCATCAAAATATGCAAACTCAGTAGCGATAATACGATAAGTCCGATTACGATATGAAACTATAAAGGACTCTATCACACGATGTAAAGACCAAACACGGGATTGATATTGCTTCTGCATACAATAGAGTTGTTATAAGTCTAGCTAATGGAGGAAATGTCGGAGGTTGTACTACAACTTTTCCGCTTTGGTCCAGTCCACCACAATCAGAGCCACATGAGACAATTGTCATTGCTCATGTGTATGGTAACCATTTCATTAAAGCGGCATTACGTGAAGGTTGCCCACCGATAACTCATCCACTTTGGAGGACTTATAGAAGTGACATTGCATCTAGATGGGAAGACCCCTATGTTAGTCGTCAAAAAGAGTTTCGCGAGCATTATTATAGTATTCCTGAATTTTTTGACATATCAAAATAATAATGTAACGTTCTATTTATTGTAATTCTAGGTTTTTTATCAATGAATGTTTGAATATTTGCTTATTTTTTTTATAAAATGTGTGTATAGTTAAATAAACAAAAAGTATAAAATCTTAATAAAAAATTAAAAAAGTACATAATCATTACATTAATCAAGATAAAAAAGTAAAATGCATAATAATTATACAAATGATGGTAAGTTTAGAAAAAAAGTAAAATGTAAAATAATTTTTTAATAAAAAGTGAAAAAAAACATAATGATTATGTCAATCATGGTAGATTTAGAAAAAAGTTTTGGTAGATTTAGACTTACCCATTTGGTAGGTAAGTCAACAAAGCGTCTCATCATTTTGAGCAAAATGTGAGGGTTTTTATTTTTATTTTTATCTCTACTACTTTATAAAGCATTTAGGCAATTTTTAAAATTAGACGTACTTAAAATTTTAAGTAAAAAAGATTACTATAAAAAGAAGTCTTAAGTAGTGCAAATCTTTATGCACGTTGTACAATCTTTTTATGTAACCAATAAAATTCTGCCAAACAATATAACACCCTCTTTAAAAGCTATTAAAAAGACTGTTACATTCCAAGTTACAAAACATAATGTATAATTTTTTTATGCAAGCAATAAAATTCTGTCAAACAATATAACACCCTTTTTAAAAACCATTAAAAATGTTGTTACATTTTATCTCTATAAATATAACTACAATCTATTTCACACACCACACAAACAAAGACGCAACAAAAAAATACTCACTATTCTCTCATCTCATAAAAACTATCATCCACCACCCCCACCTCATCACGCCGGCCCTACCACCGGACGTCACTACCACGCCGGACGTCACCACCACGCCGGACGCCACCAGCCGCTGTTTGCCGCCGGCTTCCGCCGCCGTCTCTGCCGATCTCTCGCCGGAATGACCGGCTGCCACCTGCTCTCCCCTACTTTAGCTTGATCACCATCTGCTGCCAACCGCTGCTACCTTATCAACATGATGCACGTGACTGTATCTCTTTCTCTCTTTCTTTTTCCATGGCTCGATGTTCTTTGGTGAGTTTTTCTCCACTTTTTCATCTTCTCCTTTTTGATCTATAAAACCAAAGTAACATCCCTCCAACCTTAAGACTTGTAACAGCTGAAAAAAAAGTAACAGCTCTCTAATATTGCTATAATCATGCCTTAATAATGCAAAATCTTACCATATCCTTAACAAAATGCCACTATAAAAACATGTCACACGTAATAGGTACAATCTATATCTATACTACTTTATAAAGCATTTAGCCCATCTATTTTTAGAAGTCTTAAAAAATTAAGTAAAAAAAATTACTTTATTTGGAAAGATGTAAAACCATTAGAAAATATTCATCATACACATTGTAACACCCCCAAAATCAGGTAGAAGTGGAATGGTAACAATAGGGTGCTACGTCAAAGTACAACAATCAAGATATAGAAAACGACCTTAAATGGACGTTTTAAGATAAGATTTCATTCGA
>BQNB010025798.1:6806-38885 GCA_026074375.1 Tanacetum coccineum
CAAGCAAAAGATGATGGGTTGGCTACTTAATCTTAGAGAGAGAAAGTGCAAGATACTATATTAGCTTAAAATGAACAACCAACCCCTTCCCATGGGTGGGAAGGGGTTTATATACAAGTGTTTGTGAGTATAATGGGCTTGGGTATGGGCTTACACTTGGGTAAAAGACCCGGCCCAATACCGAAAGCCATACGCTTACTTTCTAACTACGAGCTATGCTATACTAAGCGATACACGGGGGTGACCGAGTCTTTTTCATAATCCTAACAGTTGCTTGCTTTACTTGTATATGTGGATGATATTATCATTACTGGTAACAATGTTGCTGAAAATGAAAAGATTAAGGTTTTTCTTAAATCAAAGTTCGTGATTAAAGATTTGGGAAGCTTAAATATTTTATTGGAATTGAAGTTGTTGATACTGAAAAGGGTATAGTCTTAACCAAAGTAAGTATGTTTTGGATTTGTTATCTGAATATGGCATGTTTGCTTGTAAACCTGTTGATACTCTTTTATTGTCTAAACTGGTTATTTCTAATGAGGCTACTGAAAGTGATCCTGTTTTTCATGAAAGAACAAAGCACCTTGAAATTGATTTGCACTTTATTAGAGAAAAAGTTTTAAAGGGTGTTGTTAAAACTATGAATGTAGATGCAAATGAAATTGCAGATGTCTTTACCAAAGGATTGGGTACAATTCAACACAAAGATTTTTTGAAAAAACTTGGAATGTTTGATATTTACCAGGTTGAGATGAAGGATGTTAAAATATATCATCTTCTTCCTGGTAAAATAGTTCAGGGACTAATTGTGTCTTATTGTATTTTCAGTTTTAGTTGAAAAAGAAGTTCTAGCTTTATATGGCAAGTGTTTGAAAGATTAACAACTATTTTGGTGATGTCTTCGAAGATTGAAATCGGTGTTGGTCAAGGCTATATAAACTGGATTTTCTCCAGTTTCTCTTACTTTTCTGAAGATCTCTCTCTCTCTCAAAAATCCTCTCTCTCACTCTTTAAAGTTATAAACCCTAATTTTGTTAGATCATCTTGATCTTGATCTTGTTATTGTTGTAATAGAACTATTATCCATTTAGATAATAGATCCACAACTGAGTAGCAGTGGATAGTTTGGTTGATTGTTTTCTGATTGAGATTAGTTTTCTGAGTTGTACTTGTTACTCAAATTGAGATTTGAGTAGTTTTTTATAATAAGATTCATAATTTCTTCAATTTCACATGATTCTAGTATTATACGTGAGATTAAAGCAAGTATGTTTTGGCACCATGTAAATATGATAATCCTAGTCTTATGCGTGTAATGATTTTACAACATGTTTGCAAAATTGCAAGTCCCTCACTTTACATAAAACTTAATTATTTTAATTTTACGGAAGTGCAAATTGAACAATATACTCATTTCCGTGACCACGACGTCGTTTTTGGGAGATGGGCTCCTGCCAATTTTTGGGCTGCCGGTTGGACCGGCCCATATGTTTTTTTTTACTTATTCATCTATAACTGGCCCAAAATGAAAAAAAAAACTTTACCTATTTACGACTTTTTATACTCGCGGAAAGATTTTCGAATTGCGAACAAAACGAGCTCAATATTGCAAGGCTTCTGAAATACGCACAATTTTATAAAAAATGTTGAACTTTAATATAATTAAGAAAAAAAAAACTTACAAATCATACCCTCAACTTTTACCTATTTACGACTTTTTCATATAATAAACTTTATTTATCACATATATAACGCATATCCACCGATTCATTCACTAACGCACTACCAGTTATTTATATGTAATAACTTCAAATAGTGCGTTAGTTTTGGTAGTATATAGTGAGATTTATATGGACAAAGTACTCGACCTATTATTTTTTTGTTACAATAACAATTATATACCAAAAAATTGTTAACACATACCAAAATACTTATTATCGAAGCTAAATACCTTTCGACATTATGTTAGCCCCGCCGCAACGCGCGGGCAATATGCCGACTTGTTGTCTCACATTGATGGTGGTTGTAACCAAAAGTGGGTATATACGTTGAATCATATAAATAATGGTCAATTTAGATAGAAATGAATTTTTGTGCTTGTGAACTTGTCACCACACTGCTTGCGATGCGTGGTGCTAATTTCTCAAGTATCCAAATACATTCCGTCTTTCCTTTTTTTTAAAAGGTTTCATAGTACCATCTCATTTATGAACTTGATTGATTTGATTCCAGACACTACAACAATGGGGGTTTTCCCCAGCGACATTTCGGGGCTTTCCCCAGCGACATGTCGCTGGGGAAAACTATCCCCATCGAAATGTCGCTGGGGAATCGTCGCTGGGAATCCTCGTCAGGGATACAATCCCCAGCCGTAGATGTGGGTCCACTCTTTTTGTCAGGCGTCAAACAATTTGTGCCCACTGGGGGCTAAACTTTTCACCAGCGACTGTCGATTGGGGAAAGTTTTTTAAAAAAAATTTGAATCATTTTTCCCCTGCGATTGTCGTTGTCGGGTAATTTTTTTTAAAACATTTAAAAAATTATTTCCCCTGCGACATGTCGTGGGGAAAATATTTTATTAAATAAGTTTTTAAAAATTTAAAATTTAAAATATTTAAAATCAAGTTTCCCCAGCGGGACATGTCGCTGGGGAAACGTTTTTTTTTTAAAATATTTAAATTAAGTTTCCCCCG
This sequence comes from Tanacetum coccineum, assembly GCA_026074375.1. Classification (NCBI taxonomy): domain Eukaryota; kingdom Viridiplantae; phylum Streptophyta; class Magnoliopsida; order Asterales; family Asteraceae; genus Tanacetum; species Tanacetum coccineum. Next base: position 9,500 of record BQNB010025798.1, read on the forward strand.
GCGGACATGTGCTCGGGGAAAAATTTTAAAAAATTTAAATTATGTTTCCCCGGCGACATGTCGCTGGGGAAAAGTCTGCATTTTTAAAAAAAAATACAGCCTGCACAGCAGGCGTTTTCCAGATTTTTTCCGGAAAAAATCTACCAAATAACAAACGTGTATCAAAACATGTATAGACTCATCACAATTTGTACCAAAACACAAATATCAAAAGTAAACGTGGAATCCCCCAACGCAATACAATACATCATAACTTGTACCATAACCAAAAGATAATAAAGCTAAATCGTCCAAAATCCGAATAAGTCTACAAAACGGTGGCCAAGCCATAAGAGACTTCGAATGCCCAACCTTTTCAAGTCTTGTCTTGCCTTGGCGGTGTCTTTAAATTTGTCATTCATTAACAAGGTGTTCAAGATGGCCTCCAACACATTTTTTTCGATATGCATAATGTCTAAATTGTATTTTAGTATAAGAAAAGACCAATACTCAAGCTCGTAAAAAATAGATTGTTTAGTCCAGTTCAGCTCGACAAGAACATTGCATTTGATTTTCACACCCCCATAACTTGGATGTTTATCCTTCACACGCGTAGGCAATCTAGCAAGTTGAGCCTGGATTTGATCCCGGTCAAATTTTATAGGAGGATCTTCGTCTTCTATCTCACCATTGAATTCAAGTAACTTCCTCCATTTATGGGGCTTCTTTAAGAATCTTCTGTGGCCAACATAAGCTGTTTTGCCTAACACACGCACAGATGGAGTGTCTTCATTACATGTAGAGCATGCCTTGTAACCTTGCCCACTCCACCCAGACAAACTACTTCGAGCAGGAAAATCATTGATGGTCTATAAAACCATCGCTCTCATATTGAACTTCTGCCCTGTAGCAACGTCTATAGTCTCGACACCTTTCAGTACCCATAAAACCTTTAGGTCATCAATCAAAGGCCTCAAGAAAACATCAATGTCCTTGCCCGGAGATTTAGGGCCAGGAATTAACAACGTCAGCATAAAAGAACTCTTTTTTATACATAACCACGGAGGCAGATTATATGTTGTCAATATCACTGGCCACATGCTGTAAGCCTGACTAAGGTTGCCGAACGGATTGAAACCATCAGCAGCCAACCCTAATCGAACATTTTTTGTTCTTTTGCAAAATTCAGATACTTGGTGTTAAAGTTCTTCCATGCTCTACCATCAACCGGGTGTTGCATCTTATTGGGATCCGTACACTTTCCAGTAGCATGCCAAATCGTTTCCTTTGCAGTGTGACTAGACTTGTACAAACGTTGTAGTCTAGGAATGATCGGAAAGTAACGCAACACCTTCTTAGGAACTTTCTTCCCCGGCGTGTTACTGTCTTTCCATCTACTCGTATTACACACCGGACAGAAATCCAAATCTTTGTTATTGTCTCCCCGAAATAAGCAGCAATCGTGTTCACAAGCATGTATCGACTCGTACCCTAACCCGATCGTTTTAAATGTCTTCTTTATTGCATAGTATGACGGTGGGAGCTTGAATCCTTTACTGATGGGAAATACATTTTGGAAAAACTCTAACATTTCATTGAATATAGAATCAGTCAATCTACCTTTAGCCTTAAAATAGGTAAACTTTGCCATAAAGTCTAATCGAGTCACATAGTCACAACCGGGGTACAGCTCCTCGTTGGCACTGGCATATAACTCTTCAAACTCGTTACGTGTAGCTTGAGTCGGTTCGTTACTTGTCTCACCAATATCTCCTTGAGTTGGTTCATTGTGTTCATTATTCGGAGGAATATAGCTAAGATCATTAAGTAACGCTGTCATGTCACTCATCAGAGGTTGTCTTGTGTTATCTATTACTGGCGGTGGCGTAGGTGGAGCCGGTTCACCGTGTTCCACCCATATTTTATAACGTGGGTCCCACCCTTGTCTCATAATGTGGTCTGAAAGGTGTTTGATGTGTACCCATAATATATTTCGACAAGACTTGCATGGACATTTTATTTTCCCGGCACTATTCACTAACGGCTTGCAATGATCGACGAATTTTTGAAGACCGATAAAAAATAATGGTTCATGACGCTGTAAAAGTGTCCAAGTCTTATCATCGAATACCATAACTGCGTTTTAACGATACATTTAGTTATTATATGCAACTTAATTAAACACATTCAAACGAGGAATACGAGATGTTTTGTTCACCTAGTGCAACTATGGAAGGCAATCCTAACCCACTCTTTGAATGATTCGTCTCATATATGAATGCGTATAACCGATTTACTATTTGAGAAAATTTCGGCAGCATTTCCCCTCAACTCCCCAAATATGTGTTTAAAGACATATTCGTAGGAGTAAAGGAGAAACACTGTCGAAATCATCTCAAATAGTAAACCAATTATACGCATTCATATCCTAAATGAGACAAAACATTCAAAAAGCAGTCCCAAACTGGGGACTTTCCGAAATTAATTTCTAATAAATTAATTTCGGACGGGTTTACTATAGGATGATTAAATTCAGACGGGAATTTTCCGAATTTAATCACTAAAATCCTAAAATATTCCTAAAACAAATTATAAATTATAAATTTCTTTGTTGGGTAACCATCAAAACATTTCTAAAATTCCTAAAACATTCCTAAAACAAACATGTTTATAGAACACAAATTCACATTTTTCTTTCCCCGGCGACATGTCGCCGGGGATACTAAAAGAATAAAAAAGTTAAAACATACCTTCTCTGGCAGGCTCGGCTAATTCTCGCCCTCGGATCGTTTACGCCTTCGGCTCGTTCTCACCCTCGTTCTCGGCTGTCAACTGCAAACAAAAAAAAATAACACAATTTTATAATTAACAACATATTTTACCAAACCTTATCATAACTAAAACCCAACCTTATCACCATTAACAAAATTAAAAAAAAATTACAACCAAACCTGTGCCGGCTGCTACTGTTACAAGAATGTCACCACCAAACAATTAGAGGGTTAGAAAAAGAAGAAGAAGAATTATCATTTAGAAGGTTTAGAAAAGAATTATGGTTTAGAGGAGTAGGACGTGGTGGCGGTATTGTGCTCGTGTGCTCGTGTGAGTGGCGGTGGTGAGTGGTGGTGGGTTATGTGGTGAGTGGTGGTGGTGGTGGTGGGTTCTGTGGTGGTGGTGCCGGAGGTGGCGGTGGGTGAGAGGTGGTGGTGCTGCTGTTAAAATCGCCAAAAGATGTGTTTTTTTTATGTTTCACGTTTTGGTTAACCTTCTGTGAACACAGATCTACTTTTGATAACAGATTTATCCCGGGCGACAATCCCCAGCGACATGTCGCTGGGGAAACATATTTTTTTTGTCGTTTAACATATTTTTTCTTTCCCCGGCGACATGTCGCCGGGGAAACATTAAAATAAACAACTTACTTTTTTTTAGTATATTTAATTAACTTTTTAACTAAATTACTTAAAATAAATAACTTTTTTTAGTATATTTAATTAACTTTTTTATAAAATATATAATAACTTTTTTATAAAATATATAACTTTTTATAAAAAATATAAATTGGTTCGGTTCGGCCGGGTCGGTCCGGTTACTCGGTTCGTATATAATTATAATTCAATATGATTTTTTATAATTACTTATCCCCGGCGACATGTCGCCGGGGAATCAACAAAAATAAAAAAAATAACTTGTTTTTTATTGTTATTTATATAACTTTTTTATAGAATATATAATAACTTTTTTATAAAATATATAATAACTTTTTTATAAAATATATAACTTTTTATAAAAAATATAAATTGGTTCGTTTCGGCCGGGTCGGTCCGGTTCCTCGTTTCGTATATAATTATTATATAAAATGATTTTTTATAAAATATATAATAATATTTTTATAAAATATATAACCTTTTATAAAAAATATAAATTGGTTCGTTTCGGCCGGGTCGGTTCGGTTACTCGGTTCGTATATAATTATAATTCAATATGATTATTTACAATTACTTATCCCGGGCGACATGTCGCCGGGGAATCAACAAAAATAAAAAAAATAACTTGTTTTTTATTGTTATTTATATAACTTTTTTATAGAATATATAATAACTTTTTTATAAAATATATAATAACTTTTTTATAAAATATATAACTTTTTATAAAAAATATAAATTGGTTGCGTTTCGGCCGTGTCGGTCGGTTCCACCGTTTCGTAATAATTATTATATAAAATGATATTTTAAAAAATATATAAAACATTTTTTATAAAATAAAATCTTTACAAACAAATATACTTGTTCTTTCGGCGGGTCGGTCCGGTACCTCGTTTCGTATATAATTATTATATAATGATTTTTTATAAAATATATAATAACTTTTTTATAAAATATATAACTTTTTATAAAAAATATAAATTGGTTCGTTTCGGCCGGGTCGGTCCGGTTCCTCGTTTCGTATATAATTAATAAATAAAATGAATTTTATAAAATATCTAATAAACTTTAGTTATAAATAATATAAACTTTTTATAAAAAAATATAAATTGGTTCGTTTCGGCCGGGTCGGTCCGGTTCCTCGTTTCGTATATAATTATTATATAAAATGATTTTTTATAAAATATATAATAACTTTTTTATAAAATATATAACTTTTTATAAAAAATATAAATTGTTTCGTTCGGCCGGGTCGGTCCGGTTCACGAATCGAATACAATTTATATATAAAATGATTTTTCATTACAACCAATGTTAACGAATCGGATGATGTTAACGAATCGGATGAATGTTAACAATCGTGATGAATGTTAACGTATCGTGAATGAATGTTAACGAATCGTGATGAATGTTACGAAACGTGATGAATGTTAACAATCCGTGAAGAATGTTAACTGTAGAATCGTGATGAATGTTAACGAATCAAGATGAATGTAACGGAATCGTGATGAAATTTAACGTTCGTAGAGATGTTCACGAATCGTGATGAAATGTAACTTGGACTAGACGATATTATGGTTATATGTTAGAGGTTCAAACGGACGAGACGATATGTTTAGTGTAATATGTTAGAGGATTAACGACGAGTCGATATGTTAAGGTTATCCGTTAGATCTGTTCAAATAAAACGACGAGACGATATGTTATGGTTATATGTTAGAGTGTTCAACCGGACGGAGTCGATATGTTATGGTTATACTGTTAGACGTCAATCGGAAGAGACGATATGGTATGGTTATACATTAGACGTTCAACGGACGAGTCGAAATGTTATGGTTATACGTTTAGATCGTTCAAACGACGAGACCGATATGTTATGGTTAATATGTTAGAGTTCAACGGACGAGTCGATATGTTTTATGGTTAATACGATAGACGTTCAAAACAAACGGAACGCACGATATGTTATGATATATGTTAGAGTTCAACGGACGATTCGATATGTTATGGATATACGATAGACCGTCAACGGACGAGAACGAATAGTTAGTGTTTAAATGTTAGAGTTCAACGGACGAAGGATCAAAACAAACCAAGAGTCGATATGTTATAGTTATACGTTAGAAATCGTTCAAAAACGGACGAGACGATATGTTATGGTTATAATTAGATGTTCAACGACGAGTCGAGATGTTATGGTTACATTATGAGGTTCGAAACGGACAAGTCGATATGTTTTATGGTTATACGTTAAAACGTTCAACGGACGAGTCGATAGTTACCGTTATAATGTAAGAACCGTTCAACGGACATAGTCATATGTTAAGGTTATACGTTAGAACGTTCCAACTGACAGAGAAGTTCATTACCAAGCAAATATCATTACCACGCGTCAAAAAACCCTCCAGAAGCCAAAATACCGCGCGCATATTTGCACTCCCAATCCTCCGCCCAAACACCTACATGCCGCCAAAAACACCCGCCAAATAACACACCTCCAAATACTCCCGCCAAGCATACTTCTTGTACCATTAGAAACAGATCGTATCATATCCTCCAAGCACACACACACTCTTGATCCGCACAACCACCACCATCAATCACACAACACTCGATCAACTGTCACCAATGGAGCGATCTAATCAAACTTTGGTTTGCGCAAGTGTAAAAACGGAAACTGTGAGTTGCTAACATCATGAGAGATCACAGCTATGGTCAACTGATACTACGCAGTCCTAATCCAAAAGGTGAACTAAAACAAGCAACTAATTATGTAATTAATAAAATCGATACTTGTCTAAAAAGAACTTTTTCTTAAATGATTTCACTTACTACTTAACAGCCAGAACTACAGAGAGAGGGATGTGGCTACATTATGTGGAGGATGCCTTCTCCTGAACCGATAACACCTCAAAGTCATTCTTCGGGATACTTCTTCACGTCACAAGGTCATCTCCGGATAACTTCTTCACGACCAAGTCATTCTCCACGATCTGGCACAAATCTCGGAATGGCAAGAGTGCTCTAATTGTATAGTTCTTGGCTAAAGAATAAAGACAAAGAGGCAAGGATAAGTGTCTAGAAGGGACAACTATAGATGGCAAGAACAACCCGAGAACACACACTAGATCCAGCAGGAATATATTTCCCACGAGATCTACCAAGGGATTAAAAACCGTAATATGGATAGTTTTTCATTAAGATAAATCATTTGCATCTTGGAATGTAGGAAAACTTAATATGCTTTATGATTGAGATGGCAAACTTAGTATGCTTAAATGTTTAGAGTGTTTATCGTGTTTTTTTTTCTAAAAGTAAATTAGATATTATAAATAATAAACTTAATCGCTTAGGAATCAATCCGTGTAATTTTGATTATTTATTGTGTTAAACTACCTTTAATAAAGTGATACCTACATCTAATAAAAAATGATTTTTTTATAAAATATATAAAACTTCGGCCGGAGCTCGGTCCCTTCCTCTTTCGGTATAACAATTATATGTATAAATGATTTTTTTATAAAATATAAAAACATTTTTATAAAATATATAACTTTTAAAAAAATAAAAAATTGGTTTTCGTTTCGGCCGTCGGTCCGTTTCTCCCCGATTCGTATAAAATTATTATATAAAATGATTTTTATAAAATATATAAACTTTTTATAAAATATATAACATTTTAAAAAAAAATATAAATTGGTATCGTTTCGGCCGGTCGGTTCCGTTCCTCGTTCGTATACAATAATATGAATAAAATGATTTTTTATAACATATATAAAACTTTTTTATAAAATATAAAAACTTATAAAAAAAATATAAATTGTTCGTTTCGGCCGGTCGGTCCGTTCCCCGTTTCGATATAATTATTAAAAAAAAATAGATTTTTAATAAAATATATAAAACTTTTATAAATATTATTACTTTTTAAAAATAATTTTTAGATGTTTTAATATTTATATATAATTTATTAAATGCATTTTTTATAGTTTAAACATTTTTTAAACAATTTTTATATTTTGGACGACATTGTCGAGCCAAACTTTTTAGGTTCTACCATTATATTTATTTCGATATGGCGGTTCATAAAATTTTTGGCAGCCAATTTAGGGCACGACATTTTTCTTAATGTTTTGGGTCGACAATGTTGACCTAAACTTTAATAAATTAAAATCTTTGAAAAATTATTTCATATATAATTATTTCATATATAATTAATTTTTAAAACTTAGGGTCGACATTGTCGACCCTAAATGTCGACCCAAAACTGATTTGTTGACTAGCCACATTTGGTTGAAAAAGTGGGCTCCCCCATTCCAATATAAGTGGGTCGACATTGACTGACCCAAAAATTTTTGGCCGATCCCCAACCCACATTTTTGTAGTGAACCTTTTTGAATTTTGACCACAAGTGAACTCGCACAAACCACAAAGACCAAAATTAACTTAACTCACTACTCTAGAATTTCTTTTTTTCATAACACTCCGTTTGATGTTTGTGTGTAAAATTAAACACGTGCAAATGCTCTAAAAATGCTCACTTTTTGCATTGATAACTTCTTTCTCATTTGAAAGCTCGTAGTGGATACGTCTAATGATGATGATTGAGCTGAAAATGTAGATGTGAGGAAAAATTGCTTCACGTGATTAAAAGTGTTAGTTGATAGTTTAAAACTGCTTGTTCTCTGTTCGGAGGTAATATGACTATTCATCCCAACTCGGAAGCGTTTGGTGTGGTGATCATGGACGGTTGATGCTTGCTAAGAATTTATTGACACTCAATCGAGCATCTCCATTACCGAATAGAACCTGCTTTTTTGGTATATTTCAAACTTTTGTTAACAGTGTAAAATCTTGTAGTTTGTGAAACGAGTCGATGACAAAATGAAATGTAGTAATTGATTTTGAAAGTGGAAAGATTTTGTTGCATCGCGTGTTTTAGTTAGTTTTCTAGCTATACACGTTGTTGACAATGGAAAGATTAGTTCAATATCGGTTAAGAGGTTGGTGACCATGGACTAGCTTATGATATTGGAGCTTTTGCATCAGGACTGATATTGGTTATGTGTGCTATAACAAATCATTTGTATATCAATTTTTGGAGTTTTTTTTTTAGATGTCAATCGTCATTTTATCACTTTATGACAATTTGGTAAAGGAGCGTGTGTGCTAAATAAGTTCCATATATGCCTTAAATAAATAGTACCACTTTTGCTGTTCACTGTGCTTGTACAGCTCAGTTACACGGCTTTTTGTTTAAGTTAGTCACATACAAAGAAGATTAGTTTTAGTATCAGTTAAGAGGCTGGTGACCATGTGCCAGCAATCAGTTTCATGGTTAGCTGAATGAGATATAAAGTCAAGTACGAGCTTCGAATAAAAGCCACTGAGTATTAACTTAACCATGTAGAAACTAATTAAGCATGGTCTCATCTCATCTGTTATCTTTGAAGTATAAGTTGAATGAAATATAAAATAGTAACAGATTAAAAATGACCTTATAAAATGTCATGTGCTCATAGGGAAAGCTCATGGATTTCATTTACCAAAGTCCTTTAAAATAGTTTTATTTTAACATCTTTTTATTTTTTATAAAAAAAACTTCTTATAAACGTGTTTTTAAAATTCTTAATTAGTCTTTAGAGAAAAAAAATCAATTTCTAAAATTTAAACACGGAAAAAAAAGAGCAATGTTACATCCACAAAAAGTTTACAAAATAATATTCACAAAAATTACTGTCAACTAAATTTGGAGGGTAAAAAAAAAAAGATAGATTATAATGCTATATGATTGGTTCACAACAAATCCAATCATTTGTGAATGAATATATTTGTAATTCTTTGTGGATAGTACGCATTCTTCAAAAAAAAAACCCTACTCACTAAACGCACCCAACTTGTTGTGGAATCTCTCAAATAACAGCATTTTTGAAACACTCATTTGTTTTGATACCTTTTTTTCTCAATAAAAAACTAGGATTAACTATTTGGATCTTGTATAACAATAACACGTGATACTGGACCCTGGTCAAAATCATGCGGCACCTTACCTTGAACCCCGTATCATTTTATATATAATGCCTAGGGGAAGGTGCTTTTCGAGATAAATCCTGAACCTGTTCCCATCAAATGTGTGTCGTCACGTTTGAGGCCTGTCCATTACTTGAACCTGTTCGTTAACCTTTGCATAGGACGCAGGTCGAGATATATCATGCCGTCACAAGGCCGATCCAAACCCTTCTTGGACATGTTCTTTGGTTCGACCCATATTGGGCATCTCTCCTGTTTAGACAATTCCCATGTTACATGGCCTGATCTAAAACTATGTACGTAAACATGGGACATTCATGTCCCTATTTTTTGTTATTTTGATATCTCGCCATTATTTGATAATCACTTTACAATTAAGTACATCACAAACGTGGCCTCATCCTGATTAGCCCGAGCTCGGCATGGCCTTATGTTTTACTGACATAATCATTTACCTCGACCTTGCATCGAGGTGGCTTTAGCCGTCATCGACATTATCTTACCTTGACCAATCAGCATCAAGGAGAGCCTAAGTCTCATCAACATTCTCATTATTCGTAACCTTTCATCAGCACGACCTCAAACACTATACATGATCAATTTTCTTGAGTCTTGACATTGAGCCAACATGACCTAGCGGTCTGATCTCAAATGAGCTGATCTCGTCCCGAGCTCATTTGACTTGGTCGCGGCTCCATTGACCTAAAATAAATTGACCTCGCGTCAATATCCGAAAATTATCTCACATTATTAGCCTTGACCTGAATACGACATCACATGGCCTGGTACGGCTTAAACGCGGCCCAACACAGCCAAGGATAGCCTGACACGATTTTACACGACCTAAACGCGGCTTGACACAACCCATGCAATATCGAGTCGATATTTTATTAAATGGTCTTAACCCTGCTGGTCGATGCGACCTCATCAATCATTTGCATCATTATTAGCCTGAACCTGACCCCTATTGGGCTGACTATGGCCAAACAACAGATAATTGGCATGACATGGTTGCCTTAAAATCAAGAGACTAACTAGTCGACCAAACAACGTCGATGTCCTAATGTAAGGAACCACAAATCATAGACAAACAAGTGCGCGTAAAAAAATCAAATCAACTGGTGCCACCAAAACATCGTCCGAACCAAATATCATTACAACTATTTCCTTGGCCTCGAAACATTGGCCTCGAAATTGTCATGATACAGCCCCAAGCGGCCTAACTTTAACGGCCTCATATCTCGACACCACATGGCCTGCCATCAAGCTCAAATGTCCTAACAATAAACCCCAAGCTAAATTTAGCGGGTTCTATTCAATTATGTTTAGCTTTTATGCGACCTTAGTGTTCCTAAAATATATAAATCTTGGACTAATAGCACAAGCTACACCAGACTATTCATGGTTAAGTAGTTCAAATCGACGACGACCTTAGGTGTAATATATAAATTCTCTGACGACTATAAATAATAGATTCCGTCAATTCAATGCATTTTTTTAACCAAAAACGCAATTCCTAAGAACACCGCGGCTAAAAAAATGGCACACACAACATTTCAATGAGAAGAGAAGGAGAATCGAAGTCTACATTCTATGATACCTAGTCGTCTTCTTCTGCCCGAGATCATTGTCGAAATCGGGTTAAAAATATTGGGAGGGCCGAGTTCTATATCACTTAATTTGGGAGGGCAAAAGTTGTATTTCTTTTAAGCAAATATAAGTAAAACCTCAAAATTTTGGGAGGGCCGTGACCCTCCACGGTCTCCATTAAGGTCCATCCATGGTCGAAATTCTGTTGAGGTTTCCTATGGAAACATTATTAAGATGTAAGTCTGTTTGCAAATCATGGTACATACATAATATCTGAGTCGATATTTATTAATTTTCACATTAGACTATGGACTAGAAGGCATCAATATGTACATCCTAGACTCATATTTAGCCTTAAATCCAAACCAATAGTATCATTTAGCCTTCCTGTCAAATTAAGTAAACCCGTTTCCTTGATAGGCTCTTGCAATGGATTGTTATGCATTGTTACGGATTGGATTACTCCCTTTCTTTACAACCCTAGTACTAGGATATATAAGAGGTTACCGTTTAGTGGTTTGTCTTTGGGCGTGAGGTATACTTTTGGCTACGATCTTCATTTATGATTAACTTAGTTTGCAGTGATTTACTGTAACACACCAAGATGTACTCATTAAAAATTTGTCTTTGGAAGATACTCAATGATTATTCCACATATTCCTAACTCGTGGTGTCATGGTACCTTTTCAAACAGAGCTTTTCACTGGATGGTTCGTGATACGCCTATGTCATACCATATCATACCATCATTATCGGTTGACTAACATAATTTCTTTAGATTTAGCAAACGAGACTTATGGTGAAGTTTCGCCGCCACCTCTGTATGGTGATAAATGTGATGGGGGAATTTCGTTGAGAACTTTGGGAGAATGGTTGTGCGTGATTGTTCATTATAAAGGGTTCTGTGCTGATTTATGGGTGATGAAGGTTTATGGAGTGAAAGATTCCTGGACTAAATTGGTTTCCATCCCGTATTATACCAAAGTCGGGTTTTATATGCTTATGTCAATGTTAAATGATGGGAGATTTTTGCTGACATCTTGCAAAAAATTGGGTTGATTATGATTCAGTGAACTTTCATAGTTTACACTCAAATCACTGAGATGTCACCGAATTGATGGGTATTTGAAGCCATTACTCATATGTTAAAGTTAAGTTTCTCACCTATTTCTCCCCTTGATTCGGAACAAATTGAGGAGTTGTCGTCTTATTTCATGTGGGAGAATGGGAGCGAGTCAAGTGCAAGGGAAAACAACTTATAACTTAAAAGGTTTTCTAAGACTTGTGAGCCTGTTTAGTTTTCTGATTTATTTTAATTTGGTTTCTACTTTTAAATCACGTGATATCTAAACTTTTCGTTCCCATCCATCTTCTTTCTTTATAAAGGGATGTTTATGTTTATGATTTCAGTGGAATTAATTTCAAAGAGCCGGATTATAACAGTATTCTTACTAGCGCGGAATTGTATTCCGTTCAGCCGATCATTATTTATGATGGAACAGTTCCTGCAATAATGCCAGGTGTGAGAAGGAAGTAGATCGCATTAAGAAACAGTTTGATGATTGCATGGCCTTCCTCCTAAGGGTAGGGTATCTCAGGATGTGAATTGATTAGTTGTAGGGCAATAGTGAACACTTTTTACAACCCTTTGGCCTAAGAAAAGAAATGGCGGGCAAATGTGTAAAACAATAGCAACATTCTTTTCAGAGATGACTATAATATACTCTAGTATCATCAACTCAGCTCTTCAAAATAGCCGAATTTCTTAAACCTACCCATTTTGAGCTTGTTACTACTCACTTTGTCTCTCAAAGAGTCTTGATTTTAACCAAACAAAAATTTATTTATTTTAAACCTAACAAATCTTTCTGCAAGTAAACATAACAATAACATTGTTTTATAGGCTTTTCTCTATTAGGAACCTCGTTTGCAATCTCTTGTACGTGTACCAAAGACGAATATTAGAAAGAATGGACAATATCTATTGGTGGTTGCGTGAGTCAGTGAATCACGCTTGGAAGTTATTGTGATGCAGCGATTGTAGGGTTTTCGGGTTACTTCGAATTGCTCTACTTTGCATTGATCTGATTGCACTTACCTTGAAGATTTTGGTGATTTGAGTCGTCAAGCTAGTATAGGTGGTGTTAATCTTGGAAGTTGGAGCTATTTATGATCTTGGATCAATAGCCCCATTATGGTCTAAGTTGGAAGCACAACATATTCTGACCTTATAGTTTGTATGTTATTCGACCTATAGATTGCAAATGGAGCACTCAACTTGCAAGTAATTTGATTGTAGAAACATTTAGTCCCGTTTTCAAACCGCTACTACCGGAACACTACTCAGTCTATTCATTTCTAGACATTACGTTTTCACCAGCATGATGTCAAAGACTGCCTTTTACATGGGATCGTTATCAGAGACTGTTACACACTAACCTCCTGGTTTTCCGGGATCCGCAGCATCCATATCATGTATGCCTTCTCCAATCGATCTCTATAGTTGGCTTAAACATGCCCCCTCGGGCCTGTTTCCAGAGCTTTACTTCTTATCTGCCTCGGGTGGGTTTCATCATAGTCGTTGTACTCTTTACTCTTCATCTACAGACATTGGGGCAGACACTGCTTACTTTGCTTAATTGATGTTATGATATGTTTGACTGCATCTTCTTCTGATTTGTTACAAGCAGATTATCACTTACTCTGACATGCAGAGTTTTCTCCATACTGATTTTGGCTCACTTAATTATATGCTTGGGCATTTTCAGTGATCGTAATGCGACTGAGTTTCTTCGATCGCGCTGGAATGCTTAATTGTAAACCGTTGTCGTAACACCTGTTGACACGACTCCAAACTTTCTTTCTGCATATTGGTGCTTCTATTTCTGACTCTACATTATATCGCAGCTATCTGGGGCCTGGGGCCTTACAGTATCTCACCTTTACCCGGCCTGACATTTCATATGCTGTTCAGCAGGTCTGTCTCTTTATGCATGACCCCCGAGAGCCTCATCTCTCTGCTCTCAAGAGGATCTTACGGTATGTGCGTGGCACCTTGTCCTATGGATTACAGCTTTATTCCTCTACGACGTCATCTTTAGTGGCTTACTCAGATGCGGATTGGGCGGGTTGTCCCACTACTCGTCGATCAACCTCTGGTTATTGTGTTTTTCTTGGCAACAATCTTCTCTCCTGGTCATCGAAGCGCCAATTTACTCTCTCTCGATCTAGTGCTGAGGCTGAGTATCGGGGTGTTGCCAATGCGGTTGCTGAAACTTGCTGGTTACGTAATCTATTACGTGAACTTCATACACCTCTAGCCACTGCTACACTTGTCTATTGTGACAATGTGAGTGCCGTCTATCTCTCTTCTAATCCCGTGCAACATCAACGCACGAAGCATATCGAGATTGACATTCACTTTGTTCGGGATCTTGTTGCTACCGGTGCTATACGGGTTCTACACGTCCCGTCACGTTATCAGTATGCGGATATCTTCACCAAAGGTTTACCTACTAGTTTATTTGATGAGTTTCGTACCAGTTTGAGCGTTCGTTCATCTCCCGTTCAAACTGCGGGGGAGTGTTAGACGAATAAGTGGCCCAAGCCCGATTGTGGGCTTGTGGTCCATTAGGGTTAGGTTTGATGTTGCTTATTTACAAAGCTATCTATTTATTATAAATAGATATGCCATCTCTTATGTAATTCATTCAATCAATACAATATCTATCATATTACATGGTATCAGGCCTTCACAGCCGATCCCCAAAACCCTAAATCATCAAACCTCACCTCGATTTAACAGTCGAACTCATCACTCTGCCATGACAAACTCGAATACACCACCACCCCCTCCTGCCCTTACCTTGGTTGAAAAACTCTACGCGGTACATAACATCAATAGTCTCGTACCCGAAAAACTCGATCTTCAGGAATCGAACTACTCCACATGGAGTTACTTTTTCAAAGGGCACTGCAGCAACTTTAACGTGCTAAACCACATCGATGGATCGACGTCCACATCTGATCCACCAACCGACGAATGGATCACGGCTGACTCCATCGTAAAATCATGGATCTTTCTTACCCTTTCTCCAACGCTTCGGAAAAGGATGATCAGCACCAACCCTGCTTCGGCTAAAGCCGCCTGGGACACCATCGAAACCATCTTCCAAGAAAACAAAAGGACACGTACCGTTGCTTTAAAAGGTGAACTACGTGTCATACAAATGGGCGACGACACACCAGACGCCTACTTCTCCAAGATTGATTCCATTATCACTCTTCTTACCGACCTTGGCTCGACCATGGATGATGACGATATTGTCACCTATGCCATCAACGGCCTAAGTGAAAAATACGGAAGCCTTGCTCAAATAATTGCTCACAAAGATCCCTTTCCTGACCTAGCAACTGTTCGCACCATGGTCACGACTGAGGAGATGCGTCTCCGGTCTAAGCAACCGATACTCTCTACCTCCACTACATCAAGCTCACCACAAGTGCTTCTTGCTACATCCCAACCACGGATTCAAGACAACCGCAACAATCGTGATCGCGATGCCCGTAATGAGAACAAGACCGAGATCTGCCGCAACTTTGGCCGAGGTTATTGCCGCTGGGGGACGAATTGTCGTTTCATTCATGCCTCTCCAAAAGGCACCAACAACCCACGCCCGAACTCATCTCAACATAATACTCGCTCCATGCAACAAGGGCCTGGACACACTGGTCTTAATTCAGCCAGCCAACAACACCTTCTATCCCTCATTCAGGCCCAACAAAACCTATTGGCCCAGTATGGCTTATCCATTTCGCAGGGTCAGCAACCAGTTCAACATAACAACACAATGGGCTTAAGGCCCAATGCCCCTCCAGGATTTCAGCAAACACAACCACACCAGCCCACGTTCGGGTTCAATGGCCACCAGCAGGCCCTCTACTCGGCTGCTGTACAAAACCAATCTGCCTCCTCGGGTTCGACTAGTCAAGAGACACAACTGCCACATGCTTTTAATACTTTGACCTTACAGGATCCGGCTAACTCAAATTGGAACATGGATACTGGTGCGTCATCTCACCTTAACTCTTCAGTTAATAATCTTAGTACTATTTTTAATTCTCGCATATATCCATCTGTTCTTGTTGGTGACGGGAAATCTATTCCTGTCACCAACACGGGCCATAGCACGCTACCAACTCCCTACCGTACACTTCACTTAAATAATGTTCTCATTACACCCAATATTGTCAAAAACTTAATTTCTGTACGTCAATTCGTTCGTGAAAATAAATGTACAATTGAATTTGACGAGTTTGGTTTTTCTGTAAAGGATTTCCATACCCGTCAAATTCTCCTTAGATGTGACAGCACGGGTGACTTTTATCCAGTCACGTCTCCGTCATACCCTCAAGCTTTTCTGGTTGGACAGCAAACGTGGCACCAACAACTTGGTCATCCGGGAAGTGAAGTGCTACGTTTGTTAGTTTCTAATAATTTAATTTCATGTAATAAGACACAGTCTTCCGTGCTTTGCCATGCTTGTCAGCTTGGCAAACACGTGAGGCTTCCTTTCTCACTTTCAAAAACTATTGTTAAGGCTCTTTTTGATATTATCCATTATGATTTATGGACATCTCCTCTTACTAGTATTTTGGGTATTAAATATTATGTCTTGTTTCTTGATCATTTCTCACATTACTTATGGGTGTACCCTTTACGACATAAGTCGGATGTGTTGTCCAAATTTATTCACTTTCGAGCTTATGTTAAGAACCATTTTAATTGTGACATTAAATCTTTGCAATGTGATCATGGAGGTGAGTTTGACAATACTGCCCTTCACCAACTATTTGTGACCAATGGTATTTCCATTCGTTTCTCTTGTCCCAAGACTTCACAACAAAATGGAAAATCTGAACGAATGATACGCAACATCAAACCTAACCCTAATGGACCACAAGCCCACAATCGGGCTTGGGCCACTTATTCGTCTAACATTTATGTCGTCTAGCATAAGGTGTTAATGAACAGCTGTATTCTATGAAAAGAACCCCATTAAATTCCAACATAACAAAACCTAAATTTAAACACCCAAATGATCATTAAAAAAAATTAGAACATGTATAAACCCATTAATCTACCCGATTGGTCTTTCCAGCTTCTTTGAGGTGGTGAGGCGAGAGAGAAGAAGAATAGGAGAGATTGGCATGGCCGGATTTATTTGTGGTGGCGAAGATGATCGGATCACCAAAGCGGTGGATCTGTGTGTTGGGGAAAAGATTTATGTGGAAGGGGCACGCGTATAGTGTAATTTTCACCAACGGGTTGTGGGTTTCGGGTTGCTGAGAGCTGGGTCGGGTTTTCATTTAATGCAGTTGCATTTAATATCCTCGAGGCAACGATCTTAACTTTTAATTATATAGTTTAACAAGTTTTTTTACCCGCGCTTGGCTGCGGCGCATTTTGTATAAAGCATTTTTAAGCATATAGATAAAGTAGATAAAGTGTAATATAAAATCATACACAAATGTGTTTGTTGGAAGAGCCCAGTAAGCAAAGCATGTATAATCACCATATTGCAAGCATATAGAGCATTCTATGGATCTATCATGTTTCACTAAGATCTTATCCATCTTTATTAAAGTAATTGGATGGATAAAAATTTATATAGTATTTGACACATCAACAAAATACATACGGTTATTTGCAAAATATGAAAAGGACAAAAGAAATTGGCGAGGCCGCTTCAGCTGCTTGGCTTGTTTCTGCTAGATGCCTTACCGGTAGCTATAGTACCTCCGTCAGCTTAACTCATTTAATGATAAGTTTATTAATTCCAAGATCTTGTCTCCATACGGGGTATTGGTTCGCCTGATAGTATACGTATATAATACTACTAGGCAAATCAATGATAAAAAGATTCCGGAAGAGATATTCCCGGGTCGTATGTCCCAACGAGGCTGCAATTGAAAACTATCCTGGGTTGATGAGAACTTGAATGATGGAAACACTGATATAAATTCATAAATTTAATAAATAAGTACTTAATTTAATTACGGGAAACCAAAGTATAGGAAATGTGGGATCTTAAAAACTACGGGAAACAAAATTAGGTATAAGAAATCCTAAAATTAAATCTAAATTAAATAACGGGGACAGAATAAGTATCGGGAACCCCTAAATTCTATAAAAAAATTTAGAAAATAAATGCAAAATAATTAAAAATCAAAATTAAATCCTAAATTAACTTAATTTGAAAATAAAGAAAACTAGAATAAAAAACGGATGTCGTTTTGATTGTAAAATTGAAAAGAAATCGGTTATAATACTTACCCGGTAAAAAAAATGGGTCTAAAACTGAAATTTAAGAAAATTGAGCCTATACTAAATTTTATATTTTTCCTAGACACTAAATGACAAAAGAAAATTTTATAAAAAGGAAAAATATTTTTTTATTAATTTTCTGTTTTTTTTATTGAATTTATAAGATTAAATACTAATTAAAACTAAGAAAATAGCAAAAAATAGAAAAAGACAAAAAATAAAAGTTATAAAAATTCTGAAAAAATAAAATAAAATAAAGAAAAAGTTAACAATTCTAAAAATATGAAAATGCCCAAATTTTACTGTTTTAATTAAAAGTAATTAAACTAATTAATATTAAACCTAATTTAAATTAATTAAATTAAATAAACTAACTAAAGTTAACTTTGGGACTAACAGTGAAAAGGACACAAGGACAAACGGGGTAACAGGCTAACTAACCACAGGGACTAACACTGTTAACTAGAAAAGAGAAAGTTACACAAACAGTCCCTGAGAAGGACCCCGATTACAAGTTAAGTCCTAACAGCTTATTTTTGAAAACTTATAAAAGCAAACTTATTAAGGGGCTTAAGGGGAGCATTTTTAATAAAAGCACTTATGTCTAGATCTCAATGAATAAGCCAAAAATGTGAGCTTATGGGCTGACAGAAACTTAAAAAGCTCAAAGAGCTTATTGGCCTTTTTTCTCTTTTCTTTTTCAGTTTTTAAGCACACAATAAGCAAGTTACTTAAGTTAATATGAAAATTAAGCTAAGGGAACTAAGATGAGCTAAAACCTATAAGCTTAAGCCCTAAAATAAGCTAAAGTGAAATAAGCTAAAACTGAAAATGAAAATAAAAACAGAAAAACACTACTTTTAAGCTACAATTAAGCTAACCTATTAAGCTATCTAACCTAAATAAGGCATTAAATAAGTGCTTATCCTAGAAACTACCTACAAGCTATGTTAAAGCGGCATAATAAACCTATTGCTTAATTTTTAAATAAGCTTGGAAAAGTGGTGGCTGAAATAAGGTGACTCAAGCTTCCAGGGGAGCCTCTGCTGTGGCTTAGGTGCTTATTTGGGCTTTATGAAATTAAGCTCTTAAGAGCTTATTGGCCAAAACTAAATACAAACAGATTAAAAGGGTGTGGTAACATATGCTTACTTTTCCAAATGTTTGAGGGAGTTTGGGCATATTGTTAGCTGCAGGTTTTGGCCTTATGATGGATGATTTTTGCAATAGACACAATGCTTCTACACACTTTGACTTGTATGCTGCCAATCAATGTGACAGAACAAGATGGCTTGGGTTTTTGGCTAGTTATCAACATCATACGGTATCACTAATGGGTCTATGGAGTTATAATGCTGAGGCTGCCGGGCTTTGTCGTGAGACTGATCGGGCGATGCTAGGCGAAGGCGCTCGAGGGTGTGTAACGGTAAGGT
This sequence comes from Tanacetum coccineum, assembly GCA_026074375.1. NCBI lineage: Eukaryota > Viridiplantae > Streptophyta > Magnoliopsida > Asterales > Asteraceae > Tanacetum > Tanacetum coccineum. The sequence goes on from BQNB010025798.1 coordinate 29,281, forward strand.
GACGGTGGGGAGCGGGTGCGTGAGAGGGGTGGAGTTGTTGAGGGGGAAAGGGTGGTGGGGGGAGGTAGGGGGATGGGGCTCGGGAGTGCACGGACGAGGGGGCGGGTACGGGCCGGGGGTCAGGAAGTGTGTGGCATAGTGGGTACGGATATAGGCCAGGTCTTTAGGACTTCAGGAGATGGAGGGACTGGGAGGGAAAACGGTAGCTCGGGGTCTAGGGGGGGGGGCGGGTGAGGGGAAACGGTATGGAGGGGCGGAGTGCAGGCCATGCGGGCCTGGATCAGGTAAGGGCGCGAGAGGTTCCGTGGGGGGAGCGGGGGCTTGCCATATGGGGGAAGAGGGGCGGGATTGTTTGTTATGCCTTCGGGGGGCCTGGGAGTGGACCCGTAGGGGGCTATCGGTAGGTTTCATGAGTCGTGCACGCTCGGTGCGAGGGTGTTAGCGTGGGGCGTCTCGCGTAGACTATTTGAGCCGGGTTCGATGGGTGCACCAATGATTTTACGCTCGGCCGGGCGGCGGATGTGGTATGAGGTAGTTGTCGGAACAGTCCGAAGGGAGGGCATGGGTAGCGGTTCGAGCGTGAGCGTAGTCATGGTAAGGAGGGTGCTTAGCTAATCTGGTTTAGGTGTTTTGGTGAGGTGGGGCTTACTGGGGCGGGTGGGTGTGTTTACAGGGGGTAGGTCCTGGGGGGGTGTTGAGAGGTCGCGAGATTGAGGGGGTGTCGCGGTGGTTCGGGTCGGGAGAGTGCTTGTTAGTTGGGGGGCAGAGAGCAGTTTGGGGAACACAATGAAGGAGAGCTGAGTAGAGGGGAAAGGGCTGGCGGCATTTTCGTTGGTCCTGTTCTGTGGAGCGTGGGCTGGTTGTCAGAGCAGGGTTGAACTGAGGGTGGCTGCGGGGTCGCGTCGGCTGGGCTAGGCCGGGCTAGCTCTCAGGTGGAGACGGCTGGGGGGATGTGCGGGGTCTGGTGGGCTGATGGCGGGTTGCGGTCGTGTCATGTGAGTGACGAGCGTAGGGACTGTGGTATCTGCGTTATTGTAGGATCTCTCTCTGTTACTGGATTTTTTCTCCTTGCCTCTTTTGGTCACTGGTGGACGTCTCGTGGCCCTAATTTCTCGGAGGCGGGCGAGATTCATTTCTGGATCACGGAGGGAACTTGAAAGACCCACCCTGGCTAAATTGGTAGAGATGGTATGGCTGGCGGGGGGCAGGGCAGGGGCGGGACCCGAACTAGCGTCGGGAGGGGGTCTCGCTGGTGTGTTGATAGATCCCCTTTGGTGGTGAGCATTCGGTCGCTGCTCTCCGTTTACGACAGCTTTTCTTTTCTATTCACTGGTCATGCTGTGGAGTACGACTTTGGGGCTTGTCCATGGCTTGATGTCGCAGGTGAATTACGTGTATCTTGCAGGGGGGGCGGCGTTCTTGGACTCTATGAGAGAACGCTGGTCACGCTGCTATAGGGTGTGCGGACTCGGGGATGTGTTTGCTTGTTCAGGACGTTGGGCTGCTGCGGTGTGTTGGCTCGAGAATGAGAAGTCTGATGCAACGAAGGAGGTGGTGCGGAAGATGTTATAGAGAGGAGAGGCCTGGACATGGAGGTGGTGAGCGACATTGGTGCGGCTGTGCGTTGTTGGGTTATCTGTATCGCCGGGGGGAATGCGTACAGGGCCGTCGAGCTCTAGGTTGGGTTCCGGCGGTGGGAGGGAGAGAGGCGGTTCCGTAGTGGTCGGCTATTCAGTACGGGTATGTTGGGTTCGTCAGCGTAGGGGAGAGGGGCGCAGTTGGCTAATAAAACAGGAAATTGGGGTGGAGGTGGGAGGCGAGTGAGGAAGGGTGATCGGGGGGGTGGTGATCCGTAGTGGTTACGGGGGCAGTCGGCATGCATCGAGACTCGTGCGCAGAGGCGAGTGGGCGGGTGGGGGCAGCGCGTCCACGTCTTCCTTTATCTGGGGGTAGGGAGGGGGCCTTGAGAAGGTTCTCGAGTTCCACGCGTTGTGTTGTTATGGTTCAGTCGTTCGTATTTCGTGAGGTTCGCTGTTCCTAGGGGATGCGCGCCCAGTACTTGATTGGAGCACGCGAGAGGGGGATGTGTGCTGGAGTATGGGGACGATTGGTTTGGATTTGCGCGTTGCCCCTCCGGATTGTTGTGGGCCCCGGCGCAGTGGCTGTTCCGGGGAGGGGGCCTATCTCGTAGGCGAGAAGGCTTCGCGCCTTGTTGTGTCTTAACCTAGCAATGGCTGCAGTACTAGGCGGGGGCGGGTCGTGGGATACTTCGTCTGGTGGGCGGTTTATTTTGTGTTGTGTTGTTTGGTTCGAAGTAAGTTGATGCGGGTTTACAGCCTTATTATGAGGATCGGGCAGTTGGTTTTTGGGGCCTCGGAGGGAACCTGTTAGGTGTCCCGATGGATTTTTTTAGCCCCCTCTGTGTTGTGTGGTAGGAGCAGTTTGTAGCGATCTTGGGGATGACCTTGGCGAGAGGAGTCGGGGGCGATGAGGGGGGGTGGGAGGGGAAGCTGGGTTGACGAGAAGTGCGAGAAATGGTTAGTTGGTATATTGAGAAGCGTGGTTGCGGGGGGAACGGTGACTGGTGGGGTTCCAAAGGGGAGGGTATTCTTAGAGGTGTGGGGTGCTCGGCGTTGTGACCGATGTCCAGGGCCGGTGTGTATAGAGGCGGGAGGGAGGGGGCTGGCGGGGCTACGGAGAGTCTTTTGCGTTGAGTTGGGTAGGTGGGAGTGGGGAGTACGAGGCACGGGGGGGGCGGGGGGACTCTGCTGGCAGGCCTTGACGGGGAGGGGGGTAGTGGGGAGGATGGAATGGGGAGAGGAGTGGGTAGGGATGGGGGAGGGCAGGGGTGTGTGCGGCCGTGGGGAGTCAGTCCAGGATGAGGTGCGGAGGGGTGGCTGGGGGACGCGGAGGGTGGCTGGGGAGTAGCCAGCATGGGGCAGGGGGTGGTCGGGGAGTGGGGTAGTAGTGTGTGGTGGCGTCGCGGGGACACTAATTCGATGGTGCGCAGTTATGTTGGGAGGAAGTTGTTGAGGGTCCGGCCTTTTCGTGTCGGTGGGGGGGGAGGGGTGCGGGAGGGGGGGGCATGGGCAAGGGAGTAAGACAGAAGGAGAGCGGAGGTGGCGTGGGTTAGGGGTATGGGTGGCCGGGGGGATGTGGGCGGGAAAGATAAGTGAGTGGCGGGGTTGGGGTTACGAGGGCGGCTGACATACGGGGCCTGGTAACAGGGAGGTGGGTGGTGGGGGGGTGAGGTGCTGAGTGCTGTACCCAGGTGACACATTTGGTAGTAAGCGATGTGACAGAGTGGGAGGTGTGTCGTAAGATGGCGAGGGTACTCGGGGCATTAAGTGAACAGGACAGAGCTTGCAGGATACGCACCAAGGGGGGGAATTAATCGAGCCACGTGTACGGTATGACGCGCGGCTGGTGGGTAGTGTGAGCAGTGTTTCGAGCCCTTGCGTGGGGGGGGGGACTTGGGGTGGGGCAATGTAGAGTAGAACGACAGCCTAGAGCGGGGCTAGACCGGAGAGAGGTGCAGGTAGAGGGGGTAGGTCAACGAGTAGGAGAGCAAGGAGTGGTGGGAGTGTCGTTTTGGATATTAGGGGAGCGGCACTGCAATGTAATGAATGCATTGGTGTGAGCTGCGGAACACCCTGCAGGTTTGTAATTCGTCGGGGTAGAGCTGACTGAAAGGTAAGTGGTAAGTATGGATTACGAGGATCCAGAGGTGGGGGAGTTAACAATTCTAAAAATATAAAAATGCCCAAATTTTACTGTTTTAAATAAAAGTAATTAAACTAATTAGATTTAAACCTAAATTAATTATTTAATTAACTAAAAGTCTAATGGCTGTTAAACTAGAGGACTAACAGTGTAAAGCAACAAGGACTAACGAAGTAACAGGGTGACTAACCTAAGGACTAACAAAGTTAACAAGAAAAGTCAAAATTACACAAATGGTCCCTGAGTTGGACCCCGATTATCAATGTGGGTCCAAACAGCTTATTAGACAAAACTCAAAACAGCAAACTTCTAGAGGAGCTTATAGGGAACATTTTTCATAATAAGCACATAAGCTGAATCTCAAAGAATAAGCCAGAAGTTTAAGGATTTGAGGGCTGCAGGCTTATTAAGCTTATTGGCTTAATTTTCTTTCTTTTTGGGGTTTAAGCCAACAAATAAGCTAGAAAACTATAGGGGACAGTTAATAAGGATAGGGAAGTCCTAAAATAAGCTAAGGTTATCTAAATAAGCCCTAAAATAAGCCAGAACTTACATAAGCTATATTGACAGTTTAACAAGAAAACAGAAAAAGGGCAACTTTAAGCTATTATTAAGCTAAGCATTAAGGGGAAATAAGCTATGAGATTTTGGGATTTTAAAGGACTAGTGATAAGCTATAAAGAAAAGCTAAAAGAACTAGGGGCTTAATACAAAGTTAGCAAAATAAGAGTGGCTGAAAATGGTGCTCAGCACCAGGGTAAATATGGCAGTGAGCTTAAGGCTTATTTTAGCTTATCAAAATAAGCTCATATGAGCTTATTACCCAAAACCAAACCTAGACAGATTTAAAAGGGTGGTAAGTGAGCTTATTTCCAAAATTTGAGCTAATATGATAAGCTTAAACCTGCTGATAATTGGGGCTTAAGAGTGGCCATTTTCAGAAGCACAAATGCACACATACTCTTTGACTTGTATTTGGTCAAATTAAAGGACAGAACAAGGGCTTGGGTTTTTGGCTAGAAACAACACCAAAGAGCACAAACACAATGTGCTTAAGCTGCTTATGCAGCTTGAGCACTTAAGCTCAATTATGCTTAATGAAAATTTGACAGAAACCAAAAGGGACATAAAAAACTATTTTTAAACTAAAACTTGTAATTAAAGTGGTCTATTATGACTCACACACTCAGCCAAGAGTGGCTGAGTGCATATAACCCATGGCAATCCCCATATTGACCCATTTTAAGGTAAAACCAAACACCCCCTTATTTATAAAAAAAACGAATTTTGTAACTGAGTTTGGTGAAATAAGGCAGAGATAATGGATAATAAGTGGATCTCACTAACTTTTAACATATGTTTAATCACTTTAAACAGAATTAAGCTACTTAAATGAGGCTTTAAATTTTGACAATTGGAATAACACAAGAAATTTCTTAACTTTTATAAAAACTTGCAGGAATTACACATAAAACTTTTAAAACAACTGAGTACAATAATTCTTAAAAGAAATACTTAAAATTAAGATTAAACTTAAAACATAAAAAAAAGTGTGTTGAGTCTCGGCTTGGTCTCTCTTCTTTTATAGAGGCACAAAGCCCTTGGGCTGTGTTTGTTGTGAGAGTGCAGACCCTTTGCATAATTCCCAGCCATTGGATTGGGATTGTGCTTTATTTAGAACCATACTCAGCCATTGATGTGCGTTGAGGTTGTGGGATTGCCAAGTTGGCAAGTTATAAAGGGGCAGGGTAAGGTGGGAAAAGGTTTATGCATTGATGAGAGGAGTCCTGGAGGGGATGGGATGGCTTGAAAACAAGGGGCTTGCCCGGTATTGGTTTGGCGGGAAATGGGGGAGAGTACAGGGTTGCTGGTTCTGTTTTAAAGAGAAGTATGGGGAAGAGGCAAGAGTGCCCCCCCATCTTTCTTCTCTTTTCATTTCTCTTTTAACCCCAAAACAGTTATAAATAAGTTTGGAAAGTGACATGTTTGGTCCCCGTAGTATTATAAGAAAAGAATTAATAAGGGTTTTGGGAATTTACAAAAATGGTCCCTGCTGCTTTTAGTTTAACTGAATTGCAAAACAGCCCTTGTGTTTGGTTTCTTTTGTTTTCTTTATTTTTTTCATTTTTAATTATAAAACAAAGTTTTAAAATTTACATTTTTGGTCCTTGAGTTTTATAAAAAAAAAAAATGTTTTGGCTTGGGTTTGGGTTTGTATTGGGCCCACTGGGTTTGGGTTTGGGTTTGGGCCCAATAAGGTGTAGGCTTATGTTATTGGGCTTTTTCAAGCCCAATAAGGTTATGAAGTGGGTTTTGTGTGTACAATGGCTGAGATTGGCTGTAACTGGGCTAGGATTGGGCCTTCAAAGTCTTCACAGTCTTTGTCAATTGCACACAAATGGGCTGTTGTAATTGATTGAGGGCCCATTTGGTCTTCACAGTCTTCATAGATATACTATTGGGCTTTCCCGGCCCATCAGATGGGTAAAGATTGCGTCCAACAGTATTCTTCAGTTCCGACTCCGGTTTGACTGCTGATTCTTCAGTATTGACTCTGACTTTGACATTTTTGGATTTTGGCCTTGATTTTGCACAGTCTTTTCCATTTCATGCTCAGTTTTGTCATTTTGGCTTGGTTTTCTGTCTTTTTGTTGATATCCACTTCCTGCACAATACAAATGCAAAACAAACATATATTTGGCAGTTTTTGTCTGTTTTTGGTCATTTAAGCTCGTTTTTAGAGGTAAAAGATATGTGTAATTAAGCACTATAATTAGGTTTGATTTTTTATTTTTAATAGTTATGTTGTTTTGGGCAATATGGCGGGCCTTGCTAATGCTATGAATTGTGTTTTATCATCAGTGATATAAGTTTTGTTTAATTTGTTTTCGACAAAATGTTTCTTATATTGTATACTTATAAAGTTCTTTAAATGTATCAGAGTCGCAGAGTTCACTGGGAGTGTTTTCTTATATTTGAATTCATGTTTTCAGCTTGCCAGTATCACTGTTGACGTGGGAATTTTGTGCATGCTGCAACTAACATATTTTAAACATGCACGTGTAAATCATCAGAGTTGTGCCTTCTATTTTCAGCGGGTAGTGATCTATGAGTATAAATTTATAGCATTTGTTTGGCTCTGATAATTGAATAATTCTTCTTCCGCTCACTTTTAATTTTGGCATTGAGCAAACGTGTTTCTCATATAAATGCAACCCTATAAAATTAGACAAACATATAATTTTTGCCATGAAGGCGAAAAGTTAATTTTATTTTGATGCCAATGTCATTTTACAAATGTGTTTCTCATATAAATGCAGTCCTATTTTGGTACCGAATACTGTAACCGAATTCATACGTTAATTGTGCATATGGTATCGAATATATGTCAAGTTGGCACAATCATGTTGGGATGAGGATGATGAAAGAAATCAATGTAAAGCTTCTGTATTAACCAAGTAAACAAGGATATGGACATCAACATGGTCACTCATTAGCTATGCCACATTTGTTGACTTGAGATTTAGTTTAATTGTTGAAAGAGTAATGCATTTTGAATATTTTGATGTTCAATTGGTCATGCTGGGTTGTGTTGCTGTTTTCCATGAAATTTCATCTTGGGTTAGTTGAGTTGCAATTATTATAGTTAAAACACTATGTTACATGTTTTAATTGTTGTTTATAAATATTTATCATGTCTATTCTAATTGTCGTAGACAAGAGAGATGAAATAACAAAGACGCATCCGATAATTTTATTCCACTCTTGAACAAGTCGAATGTCTGCGTAAGCTAAGTAAGTTTATTTTTTGATCATTTAATGCATTTGGTTTTTTATTTTTGTACATTGTTGAGGCCACATTATGTTATGCACGAATGTGTCTAATATTTAGGTTTTGCCCATTTCATATACAAATAGTCTTGCTTTATGGTGGAATTTTTATAAATCAAATGTGTAAATAGAGAGATGGTTTGAATGAAAATGAGTAAAATTGGATCAAATTGCTTTTCTTTGTTAACATTAAATAGAGTTGTGGATGAATTACATTTGGCATGCGAGATCTCATGACACTGATTGGAGTGTCATATGCTAACTAGACCAAGTACAAACTTTCATGGAGCAATGGTGACGAGGTAATTCTTTTTGTTTAACACTTGAATTCCATGAATTCCAATTTTGTGCTTATAAACCACCAAAATTTTAAATATTGTAGGTTATTATGCCTAATAATGAAACCGACCAGCATTGGTGTCTTGCACAGTTAGATATCCAGGCAGGAGTGGTCACATTCTATGACAACGCATAATCGTATTATCTGAAATGGCTTGAATTGTGTAATACATTGAGGGACTGTTTACATGTAACATAATATTCTTAATGAACTACAGTACATGTTAGGTCGGCCTAAATTTGAAGTGTAAATTTGTTTAGCATATACCTCACATTTGGTCATTGACACACCTCGGTACTTTGAACTTCCCCTCGAAAACCCATTCCTATGACTACGTCATGTCCATAGGTTTGGTGCAAACCTGTGCACCTCTTACGTCGTCATGGCAATGGGATTTTGAGGGGAGGCTCAAAGTAACAATGTGTGCCAATTAAGAAATGTGACGTATATGTTAGTATAACTAACAAGTTAAATTTGGATTTTTGTCTTGACTTCTCATTAGTTTTGAGTTTGGTTTTCTTTTATCCGTATTTTATACGATTTGGTTTTTGGTTCTGATTGTTTCTTTTGAATATTTGAAATTCCAAGCTATTAATCTCTACACATGATCACCTCGGTGCTTTTTCTAAAGGATCATTTAAATAGTTAAGGCTTCGTATAGGAAAATAAATTGTATTTGAGACCATACAACATATAAATATGTAAGACACAGACATTCCGAGTTAAATTGCACACTTGCTACCTAAGTACAATGTTTTCTCTAAGAGGTTGCAGCGCTATCAGAATGCCTCAAGAGTTTTTTGTTGGAGATTCCAATATAATATCGTCACCTTTACTGCAGTTCTTTTTAACTTTAACCCTTTGCCAACCCAGAGACAACCGTTTTGAACAGACCCTGCCCTGATTAAGTTTCAACGCCGCTGACGTCACATTTCGTTTAAATAATATAAAGTCTGACACAAATTTCACACTTATTCAGTTAATATAGGGTTATGGAGAAGATGCGCGGCGAGAAGCTGGTGAATGGAAAAAAAATCAATTCGCGACTTCTTGCTTCCACCAGGGTATTCTCATATTCTTGGCTTCGTAAATCATGTCCAATGGTGCTCTCGTATTTGATGTTTCGTGAAAGGCTGAGATGTTTTGAAGTCGTCCGAAGACAAAGATGGTTTAATCTTTAGTGAGACATAAAGAGGGTTTAATCGAGATACAAAGATGATTTAATGTTACTGAATGTTCACTCTTTGCAGTTATTTGTATATTGACTAAAATCAAAAAGTCGAAAAGATATATTGCATTTTTTTCCATTTGTGTTTCATGTTCTATTATGCACAAGTTAATTAAAATTGTCGAATATTAGGCTCCGCAACAACGCACGGCCGCCTAATCCCTCATTATTTATATTTACCAATTGAGAACAAAGTTTTTGTTGCTCGAAAGGGTCATTTCCTTTAGTATTTCCTTCATAACGAAATGAATAGAGATGTTGATCTACTAAAGCCTGTAGATGATGAACAAACAAATGAGGCTGCAGAGGAGGTAAGACAATAATGTATTATGCAGGCTCGAGACAGAGCTATTGCAGTTGTTGGTGAAACACAAAGTCTACACAGATCTCAAAGGACTCGTTTATATTATAATTGGTAAAACTTCATTGAAAGGCTAATTGATTTTGCTTGCCTACAATTGATAACAACTATCCTATATATAA